>JAMZAV010014192.1:0-14557 GCA_024449915.1 Sweltsa coloradensis
CAGGTTGGCTGAATGAAGGGAGGGCATGCTGGTAAGTTTGTCAGCATCTTCCTCGGACATATACCAGGTTACGGTTGGCTGCATGAAGGAGGGCAATGATGGTAAGTTTGTCAGCATCTTCCTCGGACATATACCAGGTTACAGGTTGGCTGCATAAAGGGAGGGCATGATGGTAAGTTTGTCAGCATCTTCCTCGGACATATACCGGGTTTGCAGGTTGGCTGCATAAAGGGAGGGCATGATGGTAAGTTTGTGGACATTACAAACTAGCGCGCGTGAAATATTTTGCACTTATAATTTTACGTTATTATGCGCGAAACATTAATTGCTAAACTACTGAAAAACTCAATCCGCAACATCAGTAGCATTATAAGCAACAAAAACAACAGGGGTAGCAACAAAATAACGGCAATAATAACAACCAAAAAAACCGCATTAACAATAAAATATCATCACCAATCACGACCACATCGTGGTGGGGGTCAGGACTCACAAATTATTGAAAGTTGTAACATTTCCTCCTTGCTATATCTTGGGGAACGTAGACTTACTGTTTTGTGTTTTAATCTGATGCTCTAAACGCAAGATATTAACTTCAACCGTTGCTTTTTAGACGAAGCCGTCCCCAAGGTAGCGGGCGCCCCTCGGTACCAAGCAGTGTGTTTTACCAGGGAAAGCATGCATACAACAGCAGCAATGGGAGGGGACCCCCTGCATAGGCCAGCGAGGGGACCTTCATGGCGTGCAGTTAGTGTTTTACTTAGAATGATGTATGAAATTGATTTACTGTCAGTAACAGCTATTTCGTAATAATATTTCCTATTTAATTAGTCATTATAACCAACCACTTGTTGGACGTGTGCTGTAACTGAATAACGAGTTTATACGCTTCAAGTTTTATTCGACGGTTTGTAAAATGTAAATGGGTCTGATTTGTTATTAATTTTACTATTAGAGTATCTTTGCTTAACGTTACATATTAATGCACTAAGGCTATTCGAGTCGATGAGTGATGATAGATGACGATGTAGGACGATTAAAAAAAAACTATGCCATTATGTGGGATTCGAACCCACGTCCTCGTAGGGCCATACGCTTCCAACTGGCGCTCTAACAGTGCCAACGCGGACGGTACATTTTTTCTTTAAAATATGTGTGTTATAGGCTTATAGTGTATATTGTCATTATCTAGGGCGACGGTCGTTCGCCCGCAGCCACAAGCGCACGCGACTGCTAGTCGGCGATGATACTCGACCCTGTTTACTCCTACACGAGTTGGGGGGTTTTCAGCTATCTACACACGCCGTCTCGAAAGATTTCCAATCTTGAAACTCGGTATATGACCTGATATGTGGTCCATGACATACCAACAAAAAAATTCAGCCCGATCCAAAAAACCCGTTCTGTGCTAAAAAAAAGTGAAAACCTTCCGGCAGGCTGGGTGGGTGGGTGGCTAGGGTGGCTGGGGATTTCTGACAGAGAGAAATAAAGCCTACAGAGAAAACGGTACATCTAAGAACTCAGACTATATTTCTTCCGCCGAGAGGCAAGCAATATTCCACCCCAAAACCCCCCTAAATCATCCCCTAAAAAATTTAAAAAAATTAATAGCTCTAACCCAAAATTGAATTTTTAATCAGATTAGTTATTAAAATTTTTTCTAATGGTTTTAACCCAATTGGAATATTATCATTATATAAACCACATTTTGTCAACCCCCATCCCTAATAGTTTATATTATTTTTACCTTGATTTCCAGCATTCACCACGAAGGATCCTAATGAGTTATCATCATGAAATTTTACATGTTGGTACATAATAATATGAAAAATAATCCGCCGAGAGGCAAGCGATATTCCACCCCCAACACCCCCTAAAATTGGAATAATTCGTTGCTCTAATCTAAAATTGATGTTTTATTCAAATTAGTTATTAAAATTATGTTTTAATGTGTTTTAACCCAATTGGTCTATTCTCATTTCCTAAACCACATTTTTTCAACCCCCATCCCTTATAGTTTATATTATTTTTATCTTGATTTCCAGCATTCATCAAGAAGGCACCTAATGAGTTATCAGCATGAAATTTGGCATGATGGTACATTCTAATATGAAAAATAATTCGCCGAGAGGCAAGCGATATTCCACCCCCAACACCCCCTAAATCATCCCCTAAAATTGGAATAATTAAAAGATCTAACCCAAATTTGAATTTTTATTCAAATTAGTAAATTATGTTTTAATGTGTTTTAACCCAATCGGCCTATTTTCATTTCCTAAACCACATTTTGTCAACCCCCATCCCTATTAGTTTATATTATTTTTACCTTGATTTCCAGCATTCACCACGAAGGCACCTAATGAGTTATATCATCATGAAATTTGACATGATGGTTCATAATAATATGAAAAATAATTCGCCGAGAGGCAAGCGATATTCCACCCCCAACACCCCCTAAAATTGGAATAATTCATAGCTCTAATCTAAAATTGATGTTTTATTCAAATTAGTTATTAAAATTATGTTTTAATGTGTTTTAACCCAATCGGCCTATTCTAGAGGTTGGAGAAAAAAAAATAGTTTTTCTATATTTGTTCGCTCTCTGCCGTATCTAGGTGCCCGTTAGGGCGCCGCAGCCAAGCCGCGGTGCGCTACACACTCAAGCACCTTATACACCAAGCAGAGTTGGGGTGATTTCGAGGTGTTACCCAGCCGTCATGTAACGTGATGTGAACTTGAAAACTATCACAATCGAGGGGATTTAGGTACCTGACAACACATGCCAAATTTTATTGGGGTACGATTATTCCTTCTTGGTGAAAAAATGGCTTGAAACATGCTCAAAATCACTTTAAGGATGTTAGCTACTGCCTACTACTGCCTACTACTGCTAACATCTAATACGTCGGCCCGCGATTCTGACCAGACGGGTGGGACTACAATGTTCATATTTTACATGGACATTAAGGTTATAGAATGATAGTCTCTTTTGAAAAAAAAGTTGAAAAAGTTTGTTGGAAGGCTTCCAAATAAAGGTTTTAAAATAAGCCCTCAACACTTGGCATACAATCAACAAGTAACCATAGTTACTTGACACTTGTAGACGGTATAAGCAGAGTTAGGCGGGAAGTGCGATACGTAAACAAATAGCGGACATTTAAAATTTTTCTTCTTTGTGTGGAACGAGAAAAGGTGTCATTATACTCTCATAAAACAAATCAGAAACCGTCCCTGGCCTAGGCCCAGATGTGGAAAATTATTTATAATGCAAAGTGTAGGTCTAAAGTTCCATTTGGCTATAGGACTAGATAAAATTATTACTTACATTACATGTTTGACAAGCCTAGCCAACCCTACGCCAGCACAACATAGTTCCGATATGAACTTGCTCAACTGTTTGTTTACATAATTGCACCAATCAAATCATTTCATACAACTTGTCTTTCGATTGGCCCGCGTTTATGAAGGCACTGCCATCTAGAATAAATATAGAACTTTTTCGAGCTCTTTGCTATACGCAAATCTTTTTAAAGTGTTTGGATTTCGTGATACTCTTTCAACCATAAAACATCCTATATAATTGGCTAAAACCAGCAGTCGGTGGGTCCACTTCCGGTACAATTAGAACCATCTTAAATGACAGTTTACATGTAATCAAATGGGAGCGATTTGTGGTCAAATATTTCTCAAGATTGCCGCCAGGTTGACAGGTAAGCATACTAGCCTTTAACACCAAATGATTACTAAATTCCCCTTATGCAATCACTTCGTATTGTTTCTTTTGTTTAATACCATGCTGCAACAAGCTAAAACCAAAATCAAACAAACCAGTAAAATACTTTATTGCATTAAAAAAGCATAAATTAAAACACCAAATCGCCATTTGAAATGGGCCGGTTGAGTCTTCAATTTCCCCACGCTCGCGCCTGTGCGGAGGTATAGGAGACTGCTAATCTAGCCTACTATGGGGTTTAATTAATATCAATGCTTTCAACTCACAACCCATGACGTTTTTCCACGATACCGTTCAAGAATACCAATTCCTTCGAAACGACTTCGTTTTCAAATTGCGTTTTCAACTCATCTCCCACGAACTCAAGAATTGGGGTCCAGTCCTTATACCGTCGTTATACCATGGTTAAAACCACCTATCCCCCAGGATGTACATGAACCCGGGGTCTAGATATTTTACATCTATATTGTTACTGCTATACCATAGAATTAAAATCAACTTTGATAAAAATATTATATTTTAGCAAATAATTTTGTAATGGAACTTGAAAAAGTAATGAGATAACACACATAACAAAAACTTGTAGAAATACAGCCAAACCTTACACACTCAAAAGGAATGAGATCTAAAAAAGGGCCAAGCTCATCTACCCTTCCACATAAACGTACAGTGTCCCATAACAGCATCCTCGAAAAGCTTGGCAAAATAGAATTTGCATGTTATTACGTTTAAATTAATTAGAAAAAAAAAAACTTGGATAAACTATTACGTTTAAAATTTAAAAATCGCAAATTCTATTTTGCCAAGCTTTTCGAGGATGCGTTATGGGACACTGTACGTTTATGTGGAAGGGTAGATGAGCTTGGCCCTTTTTTAGATCTCATTCCTTTTGAGTTGTAAGGTTTGGCTGTATTTCTACAAGTTTTTGTTATGTGTGTTACATTACTACAATAATCATGAGAGATTTTCAGGACACGTTCGAAATCTCTGAACTTTGACCTCCACGTTTGTAATAATTTTTTATATCTAAACAATATTTCTCATAAAATAGCACCTTTACAATTTTTTATAATGGTTTTACAGTGTTTCTTTGCACTCTGTGAGTCTAACGGCTTAGCGTGCAAATCTCCAGTCTAAGATCGGTTGTGTTTTTTAGTAGTCTACTAATGAAAACCGCACTTTCACTGAAAGTTCTTAAACTTTGTATAAATTCGCTGCTCAACCAAATGAAACAATACAAACACTTTTTGGAAATTATCAATTTCTTCACAGTCTTGTATCTAGGGCGACGGTCGTTCGCCCGCAGCTAAGCGCACGCGACTGCTAGAAGGCGATGACTATAACTCGACCCTGTTTACAGCTAGCCGAGTTGGGGGGTTTTCAGCTATCTGCACACGCTGTCCCGAAAGATTTACAATCTTGAAACTCGGTATATGACCTGATATGTGGTCCATGACATACCAAAAAAAAAATCAGCCCGATCCGATAGCCCGTTCTGTGTTAAAAAAGTGCGTAAATATCGACGATAATCGTCCGGCTGATTGGTTGGTTGGTTGGTTGGTTGGGGGGGTAGTGGATTCTGACAGAGAGGAATAAGAGCCTACAGAGAAAACGGTACATCTTAGAACTATGAAACTTGAACCACACTTTAGATGTACCTCAGACTCACAAACTTCCGCCGAGAGACAAGCAATATTCCACCCCAACACCCCTAAATTATCCCCTAAAATTAAAATAATTCATAGCTCTAACCCAAAATTGAATTTTTAGTCAAATTAGTTATTAAAATTATGTTCTTATGTATTTTAACCCAATCAGTCTATTCTCATTATATAAAACCACATTTTGTCAACCCCCATCCCTAATAGTTTATATTATTTTTACCTTGATTTCCAGCATTCACCACGAAGGCACCTAATGAGTTATCATTATGAAATTTGACATGATGGTACATAATAATATGAAAAATAATCCGCCAAGAGGCAATTAAGCGATATTCCACCCCCAACACCCCCTAAAACTGGAATAATTCATAGCTCTAATCAAAAATTGATGTTTTATTCAAATTAGTTATTAAAATTATGTTTTAATGTGTTTTTAATCCAATCGGCCTATTCTCATTTCCTAAACCACATTTTTCAACCCCATCCCTTATAGTTTATATTATTTTAACCTTGATTTCCAGAATTCACCATGAAGGCACCTAATGAGTTATCAGCATGAATTTGGCATGATGGTACATACTAAAATAAAAAATCATTCGCCGAGAAGCAAGCGATATTCCACCCCCAACACCCCTAAATCATCCCCTAAAATTCGGAATAATTGATAACTCTAAACAAAATTGAATTTTTATTCATGTTATTAAATTATGTTTTAATGTGCTTTAACCCAATCGGCCTATTCTCATTTCCTTTGTCACATTTTTTCAACCCCCCCTCCCTAATAGTTTATATTATTTTTACCTTGATTTCCAACATTCACCATGAAGGCACCCAAATGAGTTATCAGCATGAAATTTGACATGATGCTACATACTAATATGAAAAATCATTCGCCGAGAGGCAAGCGATATTCCACCCCCAACACCCTAAATAATCCCCTAAAATTGGAATAATTCATAGCTCTAACCTAAAATTGAATTTTTATTTAAATTAGTTATTAAAATTATGTTTTAATGTGTTTTAACCCAATCGGCATATTTTCATTATATAAACCACATTTTGTCAACCCCTATCCTAATAGTTTATATTATTTTTATCTTGATTTCCAGCATTCACCACGAAGGCACCTAATGAGTTATATAATCATGAAATTTTGTCATTATGGTACATAATAATATGAAAAAAATATTCCGCCGAGAGGCAAGCGATATTCCACCCTCAACACCCCCTTAAATCGGAATAATTCAGAGCACTAATCTAAAAATTGATTTTATTTATTTAGATTAGGTGGTTATTAAAATTATGTTTTAATGTGTTTTAACCCAATCGGCCTATTCTCATTTCCTAAACCACATTTTTCAACCCCCATCCTTATAGTTTATATTATTTTTACCTTGATTTCCAGCATTCACCATGAAGGCACCTAATGAGTTATCAGCATGGAATTTGGCATGATGTTACATACTTATATGAAAAATAATTCGTCGCGATGCAAGCGACATTCCACTCCCAACATCCCCTAAATCATCCCCTAAAATTGGAAAAATTCATACTGGTAGCTCTAACCCAAAATTGTTTTTTTTTATTCAAATTAGTAAATAATGTTTTAATGTGTTTTAACCCAATAAGCCTATTCTCATTTCCTAAACAACACTTTTTCAACCCCCATCCCTAATAGTTTATATTATTTTTACCTTGGTTTCCAGCATTCACCATAAAGGTAACCGAATGAGTTATCAGCATGAATTTGGCATGGTGGTACATATAATATGAAACATAATAATCCACGAGGAGACAAGCGATATTTAACCCCCACTGTTCCCTACCACTCTTTACTTTGGGAAAAACGTTATGTTGTATTTATTACAATTTTTAATATTTTAATTTGACTGATTAAAATTATGCGTCAATGTGTTATAGTCCGGCCAACAAATCATTCACACAAAAACCACGACGACATTAATAACCATATTAAATTTAATAAAAACATTGAATATTGCCAACTAGGCCTACAGATTGTAAACAAAAAAAAGATGGTAGCTTTTGTTTCTAGACAATCTGTTTTAAACGCACTGTATCCACCTTTACACGTATTTCACATGTTTAAGCCTTGATATGAAACAAACAACAAACAGATGTGATATCCCCCACAAATACAAAAATTTGTAAAAGACGGCAGCCAAGCTCTCCTTCCAAAGTCTTCGGCTGTGAATGCTGTGAGATATAGAAGTTGAGTCAAGCATTTCATTATTTCTCCCAAGTTTCGCATTGAAAAGAAGTAAGATCATTTCGCCTGTTGACGAGCGCCAAGCCAACCATTTTCGTGGTAAAAAAAGTTAAAATTTTAAACTCAAAATCATAAAAAAATTACTTGGCTATTGATTTTGGTACGAAGACTCTAAAAAGTCAATGGCCAAGTAATTTTTTTATGATTTTGAGTTTAAAATTTTAACTTTTTTTACCACGAAAATGGTTGGCTTGGCGCTCGTCAACAGGGGAAATGATCTTACTTCTTTTCAATGCGAAACTTGGGAGAAAGAATAAAAATGCTTGGCTCAACTTCTATATCTCACAGCATTCACAGCCGAAAAACTTTGGAAGGAGAGCTTGGCTGCCGTTTTTTACAAATTTTTGTATTTTGGTCACGACTACCACCACTTGGTTGACCGACAACTTAAAAATTTAATGTTATGTTAATAATGACAAAGCTCTACACCAAAAACGCTTATCCATGCAATTAAGTATACATCATACAAATCTAGTATATTCTAAAACTTGTGCGTTCAAGCAATGTACTTTTTAATTTAAATACTGCATGTGAGACCTATTTATTAAAATATTTTGATGGCAACTGATTCTACATTTCAAGCCGACATCTTTACACGGCCATGCACGTTGGAATGTCGTAACCAGGCGTCGCGACGCCGGCAAGTGACAGCCGGTGCGTCAGCGCGAGGCGGGGGTACCGACCTGTCAGCCGCCGGTGACAGCGATGAGCATTACCAACTTATATACCTGTTATTGTATTGTGACATCTACGCAAACATGCAGATGGTGTATCGAGTCTAAAACAAAACTCCAAATGGCATGGACAAGACGATGCTACAAAGTCTTGGTTCGGAGATAGGGCTTGGCATATGGATATGATAAACACGTACTGCATTCAAGCCATTGTGAATGTCTCTATTCTTCATCGCCCCAATTTGTGTTAAGCTTTGTCACATTGTGATCATATGACTTATTTAATAAGGGTCTTATTCTTAATATGATGTAGGACTATTACTTGAATTATTGTTATATTGAGTAGGATTACTTATGGCTTCTTACGTGGGAATTAAACCACGCGACGCGCTTGTAATTTATTTTGCACGGGAAACTTGCTATGGATCCTCATTCTATCGCATTTTAAAGGTTTTTCTTGAATAATAGGCCTACATCAACAAGCTTGTTGTAATATCCTTTTTAAATTGAGTATTGATTGTAATGTTATGTTACCCAATCGTGTCGATATTTGTTTGTCACTTATTTTTAATGAGGATCCAATTTAATATCGTCTCAGTCTTGCGCGTAGCTATAATTAGAACAGGGGTCTTAATTATTTTTCTTATCATTATTTCCAGGTGTGAGCTATTCTTCATTATAATTGTGCAACAGACAACCAAATAATAAATGGCATTTTGATAATTTGAAGAAATAAATTCTACGATATTACTTATTGCATGATTTTTTAAATACCTAATTATTTTGTATTCAAGGGAAACCTACAAAATATATATTACAAATTTTCTTTAAAACGAATTTGATTATGCATTGTACTTTGCTATCTAGGTGCCCGTAAGGGCGCCGCAGCCAAGCCGCGGTGCGCTACACACTCAAGCACCTTATACAGCGAGCAGAGTTGGGATGATTTCGAGGTGTTACCCAGCCGTCTTGATCTAGGTGCCCGTTAGGGCGCCGTAGCCAAGCCGCGGTGCGCTACACACTCAAGCACCTTATTCGAGGAAACAAGAGAATGTAGATAGCGCGCGCGTTCGTCAATATGGCTGCTCGTTCGGGGGTAGTCTAGCTGACGGCATAGGCGCAATATATGTAAGAACGTTGAATACATTGTGTTTGAACGCATATTAAAAGCGGTTATACGCTTTAAAATGGTAGTAAATACACTTAGTTAGTATTCGAGCCATTATGGATTGGAGAAGGGTCGCGGACATTTATTGAGGGAGAAGTAGTTTTTAATGCAAACCAAATCATCTTTGTGGTTGCAAGGCAATGATGGCAAAACTATGAATGTGTGGCCTACAGTGATGTGACTGGTCAGTTGTATGAATGCGGAGAGGTGTGTGTTTTGGTTTTATTTAATAAAATCAAAATAGCACGGCCAAATGGTTAGATAAAACCACATTCTGCTATTTGCTTTAAAAATAACACAGTTTATTCTATTCTTACTTCTTAAGTCACATTTCACTACAAACTTGCCGATAAAAACAAGCTAAAATGAAAACAATACTTGCAATATATATATTTAAAAAAAAATCTGATTAAATAGTGCTAGTATTGTGATTCCACTTTTTACCTTCTGCAGGAGCAATCACTAGGTGGTTTATGCAAGATAAAAACTGGTGTGTTTTTTTTTTAATTTACAATTTACTATGGATTTTATTTTAGGTAATACGATTGATTATATCACTGTATTGCAATACGAGGAATGCGAAAATACAATAAAAATGTAATGAAATCATTAATTGCAGAAAAACATATGTCTAAATAGAACGGTAAAAAAAAACGACCGAACGCAGATTTGAACTGCCGACTTTTCGAATAGAACTCAAACGCGCTACCACTTTGCCACAATGCACAATGATCTTGAGAGTTATTAGCCTATGTTAGGTGGTATCGTCGATGAACGTACGACGAACAGTGCATAATTATTTGTTAGGCTGACCTTACGATTGATTTTACACTCCATAATAAAAAATCACAGCCAGTAAAAAGCTCCGCGCAAAGCCATTTAAATTCACATTTAAATACCAACACTTGTAGCCGTGTAGGCCCATTAAAGTGTCCGTCCCAGGACAATTATTATAACAAGTGTAGGCCTAAATTATAAATGTAAGTACCGAGTAGGACTATTGGGCTAAATATTTAGAACTGTCATAATGATTATATATTGGCGTATTTGAATTTATGTAGGATATTCCTAGTTTGAGAGTGTCAGGACTCAGGACTCAGGACACCGGCTAGACACACCAAGTAAGTCTACCAAAAAGTTTATTTTACCACAACACCTTTAAACGTTTTGTGCATAATATAAAATTGCCAGAAAAATAACTCGCCGGTAGTACAAGCATATTACTCAGCAGAACAATGTTGTTCGAGACCGCGAAAGTACAGACTGCAGACACACATGTGTTTAGTGATTAGTTTCGCAATTAACAGCACCCTTTTCCACTCATTCCTCATTTTGTATCATTCGGAAATAAATGAAAGTATATATTATCTGTTTTCTTTGATGAGCACTGTGGCACCGAACATTATTTCTTTGCGTTAGGTCGGGATATATGTGAGAAACCCCTACCTCTTGCATGATGTTCCGCGATCAGTACCCCCGAAATAATAGTTCGCGGTTCGACCACTTGGCTGCGCTAGTGTTCCTTGTTTTCTCGAATACAGCAAGCAGAGTTGGGGTGATTTCGAGGTGTTACCCAGCCGTCTTGAAACGTGATGTGTACTTGAAAACTATCAAAATCGAGGAGATTTAGGTACTACTGCTAGCTACTGCTAGCTACTGCTAGCTACTGCTACTACGGTCTAATTCGTCAGTTTCAATCGGCCCGCGATTCTGACCAAACGGGTGGGGCTACAACGTTCATATTTTACATGTGATATATTTTATTATATTATTTTGATATATTAAAAAATCAGGGATTAAATCGCAATGGATCTAGCTGATTGTGTTAACAGTTCTCAGTAAACTCGTGCCGGATGTCTGTTTAAAATTTCAGCGCAATCTGTTCAGCGGTTCGGCTGATTTTCGACGTACAGACAGACAGAATCACAGAATGAGAGCCGTTTGAGTTGAATGGAGACACTCAGTCGCTCCGCTACTTCGTTTTAATAACGTTTGATGTACGATGATTTTCATCCGCCCTGTACACAAAGCTTATTATGCACCATCATTTAAACTAGGGAAACGCCAAAGTCGTTGTCAAACGAGTGAGTGAGCCAAGTGTTGAGTACCCGGGAACATCCCCTTTCCTCCCCTATACCTAAGACTGGATCTCGCCCAGTATGGCCCATGCGGAATGATACCGGGTACTCAACACATGGCTCACTCACTCGTTTAACAACGACTTTGGCGTTTCCCTAGTTATTTAAATTGAACATTTTAAATGCGAATCGTGTTCAAAACGTATTAGCGTAAAACATTAACAAATTTCCAAGATGAAACAAAATCACCTAATTTTATTTCCCATTTAACACCCCTCAAAATAATATGTGGATGTAAAAATTTAAAAAAGCTCGAACTAACGGGTATCGAAACCCGACCCTCCGTGCGGTAGGCTTAATGCTTACCACTGTGCCATGTCAGCCACGCAGATTTAGTCCCGCTACCTGCTACTCAACAAATGCTATTGATTATTTAAAAAAATCACGTTTTTATTTATTGTAGGCTTAAATCGCAATGGATATAGCTGATTTTGTTAACAGTTCTCAGTATACTCGTACCGGATGTCTGTTTAAAATTTCAGCGAAATCTGTTCAGCGGTTCGGCTGATTTTCGACGTACAGACAAACAGACAGAATCACAGAATGAGAGCCGTTTGAGTTGAATGGAGACACTCGGTCGCTCCGCTCCCTCGTTTAAAAATTCACTCGAAATTAAATTTTAGCTCAGTGTGTATTCTACTAGGGAAACGCCAAAGTCGTTGTTAAACGAGTAAGCTAGCCAAGTGTTTTGACTTCTAAAACCGGACCGTCTGGTCACCTTACAGGAACTCACTATGCTTGCCACAATAATTATTTTAATTGAACATTCAAAATGCAAATCGTATTCAAAACGTATTAGCGTGAAACATTAACAAATTTCCAAGATAAAACAAAATCACCTAATTTTTATTTACCATTTACCACCCCTCAAAAATAATATGTGGGTGTAAAAATATAAAAAAGTTAGAACTGACGGGTATCGAACCCCATCCATCCGTGCGGTAGGCTAAATGGTTACCATTAGGCCATGCAGGCCACGTCAACCACGTCCCGCTAACTGCTACGAAACAAATGCCATTGATATTATTAAAAATCACATTTTTATTTATTGTAGGCTTAAATCGCAGTGGATCAAGCTGATTTTGTTAACAGTTCTTAGTAAACTCGTACCGGATGTCTGTTTAAAATTTCAGCGCAATCTGTTCAGCGGTTCGGCTGATTTTCGACGTACAGACAGACAGACAGACAGAATCACAGAATGAGAGCCGTTTGAGTTGAATGGAGACACTCAGTCGCTCCGCTCCCTCGTTTAATTATGCCAATGTTTTCATATAATGGCTTGACATTGAAGCTGTATGTCCCGCATCAAAAAATCTGAAAACACGTTTTACTAAAGCTGCAATTTGCTTTCAGCCAACTTTTCAGCGACAATCCTTTTGTTGGTTCGACGACGATTTAAAGAGAGTTTTTAAGAAAATCATTATGATTATAGTATTGCGTCATCAAGTGCTACAGAGAGACTGAAGTAACGGTGTTGAGTAATACGTTTGCATCTATGTTATTTATCAGGATTGCAGAATCTCTGCCAATCCAATAGAACTTGATATTGTTGCTGAGGCTGTGGCTGAGGGGGAGGGGGTATCGATTATAAGGCCAGCCAGAAGAAGACGCGGACTTACTGGATACATCTACTTTGTTATAGACATCTTCTCTCTTCTCTCTCTCTTGGATTCGCTTACTCAAATAATAAACAACGCAATTTGATCACACTCGACATATCTGGTTACTCTTCAATCTTCTTCTCGACTATGAGTAGAATTGCCTTTTATGAAGAGTAGGCCTACTTCCAAGTTTAGCTGGCCCGATGTTCGTTCCTAAAATAAAATTTAAATAAAGACAAATTTAATAATTTTTAACTATCAAATTTAAAAATTATAAGAAAACTATAAATTCAAGACCATTATGATACTCTATAATAGTGTAATGGCTTAAAGTGAAAACATATATATGTTTAACTTTGGTTTTATAGTAGGCGACTATGACGTTGATATGTTAATACTTTAATCGAACCCCGGTGTAGTCACTTTTTTAATTTCTGTCTAAAGTACTAACATATATATATATAATATTTTTTAAGAAATATCTTTAAATCATTGCACTGTAAAACAGGCGGAAGATTATAGATTTCCAATTTTACCTGAAAATTCGTAAAATCTGTGTAGCCGATTGTCACGCAAAAGCGAACAACATAGTCGTACATAAAAGTGGAGATATTTTTTATCGGGGTTTATTTAGATATCAATACGAATGCAAGGGACTGAGTCCCCTTAAACAGCCCCTGGACATTCCCTTTAAAACTACCCACACTTCAAAATACCTATTTACTATTTAAACATCTGAAGAGGGGCATTCGTTGTCCCCGGGCTGGTTTTTCATGAGAAACATATATTTTATTTTATAATAATAATATTAATAATGATATTATTCATAATAATAATAATAATAATAATAATAATAATAATAATAATAATAATAATAATAATAATAATAATAATAATAATAATAATAAATAAATAAAATAAACCCCAACATTGTTGGGGTTACAAGCTAGTCAAGTTCGAGATAAGTTGCTGGTTAAATTTCTATTGCCGCTGAAATACAAGCATTCCATCTCAAATTTTGACATCATCTTGATCTACTAGTGACGTACTACAAGTGACATTGAAGGGAAGTATTAGTTTTTAGTATTTATACCATTATTTTGTAGTTTTATATCGTTGTCTAGACCTAGGCTGTAAATAACATTGAAACAGTTGAATTTTGTTATATTTTGACAGTTAGTGGTAGGCATATATTCATTTAGAGGCATTATTTGTAACTTCAGCAAGGTAATATATCTAAAAAATAGTACTAATATTTAGTCATTTTACGATAAGCAACGTAATTATTTAGA
>JAMZAV010014193.1:0-12916 GCA_024449915.1 Sweltsa coloradensis
AATTTAGCTTTCTAAATTTTTGGCTTTTTTTAAAAAACTAAAAAGATGGGGGCGATGTTTAAAAATTTAAGGGTTTCCCATGCACGTGGGTTTTTTTTGGGGATTTTTGGGGAATATCAGGGGGAAAAGGAAGTATTAAAAAAATCAGTTTCAATAAATTTTTGGCTTTTTTTTGGAAAAATGCAAGATGGCGGGAAATTTAAAAAATTTAAGTGTTTTGCCCCCGTGGGTTTTAAGGATTTTTTTCTGGAATTTTAAGGGGGCCCAAGGAACGTTTACAAAAAAAATCACTTTCTAATAAATTTTGGCATTTTTTTGAAAAAGCAAGAGGCGGGTTTTTTTAAAAATTTAAAGGGGGTGTTGCCCCGTAGGTTTTTTGGGGATTTTTTAGGGATGTAAGGGGCCTCAAAAAACGTTTACAAAAAGAATTACTTTCAAAAAAAATTATTTCCGCTGGGACCAAATTTCGGTCGAATTGCCTATATACGAAAATTTTGTAACACTAGGGAACCCCAAAGTCGTTTTTTTAAACGAGTGAGGAGTGAGGCCAAAGTGTTGAGTACCCGGAACACCCCCTTTCCTCCCTACCCCTAAGGATGTACCCCAGTAAAATGACAGTGGCGGATCAGACCAAAATCATCGGGGGGGGGGGCGTTTTTGCGTGGCATGACATCGGGGAAAAGGGCAAGCGCGGACGCAGGGGGGTTAGGGGGGGCCGACCCCCCCCTTAATTGCGCCGCAGGCGAAAATTTTGAAAACGGGTTTTTTTAGAGTGCATTTGGTGTTTTTTAAAAAAAAAGGGTGGGGGGAAAAGCAATAGGGAAAACAATGTATTTTTGTGTGCCCCCAAATTTTTTTTGTCGTCATGTCGAGTTTTAAAATTTACAGCTTGGCCTAGATTGCAACTTTATTTAACTTTTTGATTTTATTTTCAATTCATTTTATTTATTTTTTAAACGTCTACCCTTTTTAGTTAAAAAAAAAACGATTCACTAGGAGGGCAACTTAAAAAATCGAAGTACCTGATCAGACACATTTCAGAGGAAAAACTGATTATTTCTGACAACTAACGGAAATTGATTTTTTTTTGGGGATTTTTAAATAAAAGCGCCGCGGGCAAAAATTTTTAAACATCGATTTTTAGAGTCATTTGGTGCGTGCCAATAAATAATGAATCATTTTTTTTTAAAAGAATCAGGGGGGGACGTCCCCCACCGCCCCCCCCCTGTATCCGCCACTGAGGAATGATCCCGGGGTACTAAACACGGGCCATCACTTTAATAACGACTTAGGCGTTTCCCTATTATATAAATTGAAATTTAAAATCGAATCGTATTAAAAACGTATTAGCGTGAAACTTAAACAAATTTCCAAATAAAACAAATCACCTAAGTTTTTTTTCCCTTAAAACCCCCCCAAAAATATAATGGGGGTTTTAAAAAAATACTAGGAAAACGCTTAAGTCCCGCCGCGTTGTTTGAGAGCGAAATTTGGGGCATTGACCTGCCATGTGTTAGCAGATTTTCTGTTTTTTTGTGAAAAAATTATAACAAAGCGTTTTTTTTTTAAATTGTTTTAAAATTAAAAAAAAAAATTAACTTTATTTTTTTTTATTTTATCTTAATCGTAATTTTAAAAAAAAAAAAAAATCGAAAATTGCTTTTTTTATAACAATTTTTATTCGTTGCGCTAAAAATTTTACACAAATAAAATTCTAAAATTAGGTTCTGAAAAAAAATAAATTTCAATAGGATAAAGTTTTTTTTTCATTCTATTGTTAATTAATCAAGGGAGTTACAAAATGGACAAGATAAGAAGTAATGAAAAAAGGAAAAAACTGGGACTGGGAGATTGAAATTTAAGCTAGGAAGAGAACGTCTAAGATGGTTTGGACATATGAAAAGGATGGGGAGAGAGAGGGTTCCAAAACGAAATTTGAAGCGGGAGAGGGGGGGAAAAAAAGAGTAGGAAAGGGCCAAGAAAAAAATGGGAAAGATTTTTCCCAAGAAAGTTGGAAAACGGGATGAAGTTTTTGGGGGCTGGGCAAGAGTAAAGCTGTGGAGGACAGAAGAAGGGGAGTAAATTGGTGGAGGGAAGGAGTTAAAGAGGATGTGGAAGAAACACTGAGTCTGGCAATTTTTAGTATCTAAAACTTTCTCCCTAGAAAAGGGTTAAAAAACCACCCCCTCAACCCACATTTTTTGGAACTGATTTATAATGATTATTTTTTATTGTAATTGGTAATACCATACCCTAAAAATCGACTTTGTTTAAAATCTTTTATATTTTAACAAAAATTTTGCAAGGGGAAAACTTGAAAAAGTAATGGGACCCCCAACAAAACCCAAAAACTTGTAAAAATACACCCAAAACCCTTTACACACTCAAAAGAAATGAGATTTTAAAAAAAAGGGGCCCAAGCCCCACAAACCCTTTCCCAAATTTTGCCTTCTTAATTCATAAACGTACAGTGTCCCGTAAAACCCTTTTAAAAGGGTTTGGGGAAAAAATAAAATTTTTCATCCCTTTTACTTTAAAAATTTAATTAGAAAAAAAAAATTTTGGGAAATGAACTTTTAAATTTTTAAAAATTAAAAATTTGAAAAATTTCTATTTTCCCCAATTTTTTTAAAGGATTTTGGTTAGGGGGCACTGTCGTTTATAAATTTAAAGAATGCGCAAATGTGGAAGGGTAGATGCGCTTAGCCCTTTTTTTTTAGATTAAATTTCTTTTGAGTGTGAAAGGGGTTTGGGCTGTATTTTTTAACAAGTTTTTTTTATGTTTTGGTATCCCCCAAATGTTAAAGACTTGTCAAGTGGTATATTCTAATTTTCCCCAAATTTAAAAAAACAACAGGTTTTGGAATTTTAATAAAACTTCTAGCATTTCCCAAAACCTTTTTCATTTTATGTTTTTTTTTTAATTTTTCCCTTCCTTTTTTCTGGAAAGTGATTTTCGGGTTCAATGAAGCTACCGTCACAAAAACCCCTGTCGTCGCCCTTTGTACAACATTTTTTAAAAAACCGGTTTAGTGGCCCCCCCTTTTTGAGAAAATGAGAAAATTTTTTTTTGGAAACTGAAACCCCGCATTTGGGAAAAACACAGATGAAGTCCCCTTTTTGAAAAATTTACAAAGAGTTTAACGGGAAAAAATGAACATAATTTTTCACATTTTTTCTAAGTAAATTTCTATGAATCTCATTTTGTAGGACTAAATTTGTACTTTGTTTTATTCCCAAAAAAAAAAAGTCCGTTTATTTTTTTTCATTCAACAGGAAACACTTCTTACATCATCTCACCTTTTTTTGTCAGGCGATGTTTTATCGGTCATATAAATTGTTTGGGATACTTAAACTCTGTGGCAGACTGCGTTTAGAACCCGGGGGAAAAATGAGGGGAAAAATGCCCCAAAAACCTCACTATTTTTTGAACAAACTTCAAACGGCCCTCCCGCCCTAGACTTACTTTTTTTTTTAAGTTTTATTTCCCCACGAATTCTAAAAAACCTACGCAATTTATTTTAATTTTTGGGAGGCCTTAGGCCCAAACCCCATCGTTTCGGGGGAAATTACTGTCCTAAAAAACGGGAGCATTTTCATTTTCGCAATGGCAGGGCTTTTTCAACAGCAAGCCAAAAATTTCAAGTACTACGTAACAAATTTTAATGAGTTAAATAATTGCCCATCGGCCAAAGAAATTGAGATTTGTTTAAAAAAAGGTGAGTAGGGGCCCCAGCCATAGCCCCAGGCCCAGATCCCAAGGGGGTTTGTGATCACAGTACACCCCCAGGCCCCAGCTTTTCCTTTGGGGCCCCCAAAAAGTGGGGCTAACAAAAAATTGTTTTTTGCCAAATTTAAATTTCAACGACGCTTGGGGCAAATACCTCTGACCCCCAGTAGGTTTCAGGAGGGCTAGCCTAGGCCCCAAAACGAGTGAAAAATCTCCCGCATTAAAAGTTTTCTGAAAGCACCGGGTCAGCAATTTTTGGAAAAAGTCAGTAGGGCCCAAGCCCCTGGGCCCAAGGTAGCCGCTAGGGATTACACGTAGGCCCTACGGGCAGTGACAAAAGACCTGTCTAGGCCCTAGCCCTAAGCAGTAAGCTGGCTTAATGGTTCAGTAAACTATATCCAGCTGGAAATAGGACACACCCCTACTTGCGTCTCAAGCCCTAGGTAGCCCCTAGGCATGCCATCAGCTTTACATCTTTCTTATCTTGGTACACTGTACAGTACGGTTACCATAGTAGGAACGGCACCTGCAAAGTTCTTCAAGTCCCAAATTTTGCATCTACACTACCATACGTCTTTGCTCGTGTTTAACTCCTTTAGCACTCACTTGGTGTGTAGGGTCTGCCGGTTTTGTAAAAAGCTTGTTCACTTTCACATCCCACACATTGCTCCCAATCGTTAACCACTAACCAGTCTTTACAATAACCCATTGGCCCAATTATCAATTATTACATTAGTACGGTGGTACCGTAGCCATTTTCAAAACTAGTTTCGGTAAATATGCCGTTATAGCGCCTCACGCAAAACACGTGGAAAGGGTTGGTACTTTTTCGGTTGGTATGGACAGTTTTTTTTCGGTGTACCTACAAAACCTTTAACGTCGCTATTTTAAATCTAAAGTACCTACTGATCAAAAACTGTCCATACCAAACCGAAAGAGTTCCGAAAAGCTTAGGTACGCGGGAGGGGGGGGGGGGGGGAGCGCACAGCGCGTATGTTTTAATAATAATAATAATAATAATGCAAGACTTACGCACTTCGCGCCCCCTCCCCCTTTCCCGCGTACCTAAGCGTTTCGTGGAATATCACAGTGTTGAAAATAGTGTATTTTGCGTGAGGCGCTATACGGCATAATTTCCCTAGTTTCTAATGGTAATGGGCTAATGTATGTACGGTTATTTCTAGGATAACCTGTTTGCTGTGCCACAGAAAAACTCCATGCAAGAAGTCTTCCACTTTTGTTACCAATAATGTTTGAACTGAAAAACGTCAAAGTTTGTAAATCCCGCCACACTTACCATTGGCGTATACTGGGGAGAGAAGACGAGACCCTATTCCGTAACACGGTGCGGGCTGCATTGCTGGAGTTGGCTGAAGTAAGTAGGACTAAGTTGTCGCTTGTCGGAAGAACAAATGTGCAAACATGATTTTTTTAGGGTTGCCATTTGATATGAATTTGAATAATATTAATATCACTAATACAATCAATATTTTTTACGTTGATCGATTATTTAGATAGGGCTTATTGAATCAAAATTAAGCCTAACACGTGTTGTAGGCAGTGGCGAAGCGTCGGGGTAGGCATTGAGACAGTGTCTACCCTACTCAAAAAATTAATAACGAAAAAAAATAATATTCTAAACGCTGTTTTACAAGTGAGAAATGGTTTTCAAACGTACGCGGGCAAAGCAACGAATGAACGCGTTACCTTTCTGCGCGGATGTGGACTCTTTCCATGCCTATGCACTACTTTTGAGACAACTAGGATTCTGTCTCCGAACAACTCTATGGCCCAGCGCTTGTCCACTCCCCTCCACTTCCCCTCCTTCTTCGCAAGTAGCATAGGCAAATGAGACATGTCTCCTCGCGCTTCAGCTCGTGTTTCGGCTGCATTTTCGATTGTTGCGCGCATGGATACTATTATACACTTGAATAAGCGCTCGAGCGTGCTCGAATAAGTGTTACAGCCTTACAGCTTGAGTTGTTTTTGTTATATTTAATATTATTCTGATCCTGAAAGGGCTCCAAAATTGCAAAATATAATAGGGAGGATCGACAAAATGAAGTTTCCACTGTACAAAAACAACGTTATTTTGTTATTGCTTTCCGACTAATACTTTTTCTACAACGCACCAAACGCATTCTAAGACCTTGATTTTCAAAATTTTCGCCTGCGGCGCTGATGTTGGGGGGCTCTGCCCCCCAAACCCCCCGTGCTTGGTTCCTTTTCCACGAATATACATGTACCAAAAGAAACATGATTCGTCTGTGTCTACCCTGTAAAATGTTCAAGCTTCGCCACTGGTTGTAGGGCTGACATGTTTAAACATGTGAACACCCTTGCTCGTTTAAACGTTAGGTCCTAAGTAATTTGTGACTAAAATGAAATGCCCGTTTGCCAAGGCAATTTCTTTTTCCGAGAGATCAAAATGCACTAAGAACAAATGTTGTGTCATTGTTATTTGACCCATTCAGTTTGGGTGTGGCCTCTTTTGTTCTCACACTTCATCTCAAAGTCAACCACTCAAAATGGGAAATATATTTAGAAACAATCAAGTGAGAATGGTACACGTAGTTAACGAAATTGTTCAGCCCCAACGTGTTGCAAGTGGTAACACGAGTGATACTGTTTCAGCATCACCCAGAAGCGTCGCTCCCCAAGATCAACGCCTCGTTCCTCATGAACCCGGGAGGAGATAAGTTTGTTCACTTCCTGTGGCGGCTGACGACATTCCTACTTGAGAAAAGTATCAAGTCCCAGAGTGGTAAGACTAAAATATTATGCTAATTTTCTTTTAAAAGCATTTAAATCAGCTAAATGCTTTGGCCTACGGTAAATAAAATGGTATGAAACACATTGACACACTCGGACACACGTTTACAACATAAACGGGCCTTATACATTCGATACCGAAGTTATCTTTATATGGCCCTAGGCTCATCAGCAGGACTTAAATAGGTCTTTCTCTATTTTTTTATGTAGGTAGCCATGTGTATGTTTGTCTTGCAGAGGTCAAACCTCTTAACCAATTCCGGTGACATTTTTAGGCCAATAGTTAAAACGAAATTTACGGGACCCTTTGAAGCTTTAGGCCTAGGCCCTACTTATAATTTAATTATTATCAAATCTGAATTTGCACGTAAAGCATATTATCATAAGATAGGCCTTTCATTAACACCATATTATTTTTGTTTAGGCTAGACCTAATTTTCTGACCGACATCTATTTAATAGCGGTAAATTGAATGTCGCCCACAATCAGACCTAAGTTTGGTCTCGAGTGGTCATGTAGGTCGACCGCCTACCCAAAGTCCCAGAAAGACGAAACGCGTCACGAGTTAAGGAAGCGGCTCATCATCATCAGCCTGGATGAAAATGTGTTAGGCCTACCCAGCCCTTGAAGGTGTGTTTTGTGTCCTGTAGGGCCTACTTTCCCAAACCGTAACTCTGAGCTCTTCTCAAGTCCAAGAAACGAAAACCATTAGGCCTCTCATTACTCAAGTTCTTAGCTGAGGCATACGGTACCTACCGTATCTACCTAGATTAGGGCCTAGTTGTTATCTACTACCTAAATGCATTGAGCCATTCAAAAAGTAGGGCTGGGCTATATGACATATCATTCAATTATCGATATCACACGAAAAATTTCGATATGATATCGATATGTCAAAATGTAATTGTTTGTAAAAAAAAAAAAACAAAAATAATTTTTTCAATTTTTTTTTTTTTAGTGTTATTTTATATTTTTCATAATTTTGGACAAATAGGGTTGATAAGGTGTCACCATAGACCTATTTACGATCTCACAATCGCGTTTTATGACCCGGCACCTCCAGCAAATGCACCAGCCAGGGTAATTTAATTTAGACTACCGGTACCTACCAGTACCCGGCACCTCCACCAAAATTTCAAATTTTTTAGAATTTTTTGTGTAAATTTCGATATTTCAATATGAAATCAAATATCAATATCGAAATTTTTTCAAATTGTCGATATCATATCGAAATATCGATTTTTTTGCCCAGCCCTATCAAAAAGTGATTTTCATATAGAATGATAGTGTTTTCCTAGAGTAGTAGTTTCTAACCATTTGATGTTTCTGTTTACATAAAGTTGGAGTGGTGAGATGCACCCATGACCTGGATGACTCGCTTCAAGACGTCAAGATTCAAATGTTTTCAGCACTGGCCGACGGGGAAACTCGGAAGTACATTGAGAACCGAGAAAATGCTTCCAAACTGAAGGAAATGGCCCAAGATGTGGCAAAGTATGTGTAACACAGAACTTTATAGTAGGCATCTTGCGCGGGTGCGTAGCGAATACATTAGGCTCGTCGGTCTTGTGGTTAGACTTCCTGCTTCCAATGCAGAAGGTACAGGGTTTGATTCCCACTAGAAACTTCTGATTTGGACTGAAGTCCATCAGTTCTTGTCTTAGGAATTTGTAAACGCTGACTTTTGAGCCGTCCTAGCAACGAGGCACATAATAAATTTAAAGTTGTTCTGAATTGGCCTTGTTGATTCTGGCGTTGATTCGCGGGTGTTCGCATTGTCCTTACCACTGATTGCTATATTTCCTATTAAAAAAAATATCGATCTTTGACTCGTTATCGCTCACTCGTCGATTGCGTCGGGGCCTGGACAGGGTTGGCTTGGTCGCTTTGGTTTACTGTCCCCCACTGAAAATCAGTCATGTGGGTAGACTCTAATTACGGATTTATTTAACATGTCTGCTATCAAAGAAAGGTTGAAACGTGTTTTTTTTTCTGCTAGCTCCCTACGAGAGTAACGGCTACTTTGACCTCTGATTTTTACAAGATTCAAAACTTCAAAGGCAAGTCCCTAATGAAAATCACACTGGTTGGCATGTGCTGTTTTTGTTTTTGATGCCCAAATGTTTTTGCTATCTACCATAGGCCCTACACACTGTAGGACTAGCCTACTAACTCCAAATATGATAAAATTTAGTAGTTGACACATTTTCAGTTTTCACATTAACCAAGATTTTTTAATTTTTTAATTTTTTAAACGTCTATTCTAGGGTATTTAGTTAAAAAACTAAATTATATAAGTGAGTGGGTAGACTCTAAATACAATTTATTATTTATTTAATGGTTTTATTCCAATTTCAACTAGGGATGACTTCGGGTCGAAAAATCCGGAACCGGATCCACCCTCTCCGGATCCGGTTCGGAACCGGTTCCTACACATATTTTTCTTTCTCAATTTTCGTAAATTTGAATCTGCGCGGGCTAATTTCGATTGAAAACATGGGCGGGGCGATAATCGATTCGAATTTCGATAGGGGGCGGAGCCGTGTCCCAGACATTGTAAGAACTGCTAAGTGAGAACAGTTGAACAAACAATGGCCTACAAGATTGTTTGCTTTTGTTTTCGTTCATAAAGTTTGGATTATGTGATCTTAAACGTGAAAAATAGAATAAGTATATGATTAAAATGTTATTAACAAGTTCTGCAATGTTATTATAACACAACACATGGGCCTAGGCTAAGCCTAGGTCAAAATTGTGACGCAACATTCATAGAGCCTAGGCCTAGGCCTAAGAATTTTGCAACCACGGGTGTTTCTGGCTCATTTATTCTAGTCTGTGCCTAGACCCTTGGCAACTTTTAGGTTAAAAATAGAACCGGTTCCGAAAAAAGGGAACCGGATCGTAATGGAACCGGTTCCGAACCGGTTTCCGGGTACCCGAAGTCATCCCTAATTTCAACAAGAGTAGGCCAAATATAAACATGAACAACTAGGCCTACACACCGTACTAACATTTAGGCCTAATCCCATAAAATAATGGATGACTGAAATATTGTTATGGGCTACTACTTTGACCACTTGTTAAAGTAATTTAGAAATAATTGTAGTTTTATTTTATTATTTATGTTTACATTGTTGTAATATTATTTTTAAATGTCCTTAACTATACAATTCATGATTTTTAAGTGCATTTATGTAGGGATTTTATTTATTGTCCGTTATAAATCAGTGTTACTGAACAGGATAGATGTAAATAAAATATAGATATTAACACTTAATTTTAGTTTCCAAATCAATTACTATTAGGTCTAGTAATTGCAAGTAATACATCTAAACTTCCAGGGAGTTGACGACCGAGATTCGCTCCGTGATCAGTCAGTGGACCGAGGCCCGGGCCCAGCTCGAGCGTGTCACGGCTGACGCCCGCTTGTCCGAGGAAGCCAGGCGCCACCTCAAGACCGACTACGACGAGATGGTTTCCAGATGGACGCTCGCTACGGACGAGATGGCCGCCGAGGTGGACGCGATGCTGATACGCGCGGAGGCCTGCGCGCGACGGGTCGGGAGCGACACGGCAGTCGTGAGGGCGGCGGTGACCAGCCACGTGTCGCCCGTCAAGCTCAACGGAATGGACCTGAGGGTCAACGTACCCGAGGCCGTTCTGCAGATGCCAGGCTGCGAGGTACGCGTGAGACTTCGGTCCGGGTTCTTTTATTATTTTTTATTTTAGAAATTGTACAGATAATCAAATATTGAAGTGCACAACCTCATAGAAAGTTAGAAAAGGGCCATGAGGCCCGTCACAAAGTGTCTAACTTATTATGCTTAGTTATACCTCTTAAAACCTCATTATAAAATACAATAGAAATAAATTAATAAATAATATAAAATTAGATAGTAAAGGGTGAACAAATGACAGTAAACAATTGCGCTAGTAAAGGGTGAACAATGATGGTATGTTACAAATAATATAAAATGAGATGGTGAAAGGTGAAATCTTATCTAGCAATGGGAGCAGGGTGTGCTTTTTGTCTCCTTGTAACTCTTATGCATTTTTCAATTTATTTTGGACAACAAATAACAATAGTTACAGTTTTCAACAGTTTTCACCGTGTAGTCCATTTTAGTTTTACACAAGTATTAAACTTAACGAAGTTTACAAAATTATATGTATTAATACTACACATACAGACAGTACATCTACTAATAATAAAATACCATCATGACCATGTCACTAACAAATAATCATATTTCATCACATTGTCCCTCATATTAGGTAGGTAATACAGGCCTACTGCCAAAAGCCAATGATACAGTGCAAGTTTACAATATTACATTATTAGGAAACTTATGGGTACTAGGTATTCTCATCATCGTCATCCATCGACCCACTGCCTAGATGTTGCTCGTGGCTCCTTGTTCCCTGCCTGTTCATGCGCAGTGTTAATTGATGTCCTGGCAAACGCCCTTTTTCCCCACAGCGCAAGTTACTGCCCCCAAAAGCTCCGTTTTGTTTTTGTTGTTATTTTGACGTGCATAACATTGAAAGTCATCTCTGATGTACCGTATTACAGGGTTGCCACCAAGAAAAAATAAAAATCCTGTTTGAGCAGATCAAAAATCCTTAGAAATCCTTAAATAAAACACCCAAATCCTTAAAAATCCTTAAAATGCCTAAATGTACCAATTTCGATACGATATCGATATATCATAATGTAATTGTTGTAAAAAAATTGAATATATAATTTTTTTATAGAGTAGGTAGGCCTATTTTTAATAAATAAATTTTTAAAAAATGTATAAAGAGTCTACCCACTCAGTTATATAACTGATTTTCAGTGGGGGACAGTAAATCAAAGCGACCAAGCCAACCTGTAGGCCCCGAATCAATCGGGAAAAAAAATGATTTCGAGGCCAAATAGGGTTGATAGAATGATAAGGTATCACCATAAATGCATATTTTTACGATCTCACAACCGCGTTTTATGACCCGGCACCTCCACCATATGCACCAGCCAGGTTAATTTAATTTAGACTACCTACCCGGCACCTCCACCAAAATTCCGAAATTTTGCATTTTTGGTGTAAATTTTGATATTTATACATCGAAAATATTCCCACTTATCAATATCGCATTGAAATATAGATTTTTTGACCAGCCCTAGTTAAAAACGGCGTAAAACGTAATTTTTTTTTTTTTTTAATCCGTAAATTGGACTAAAAATCCGTGTATCCGTTTTGCACCCTCAAAATCCGTTAAAACGGATAAAATCCGTAAAAACGGCAACCCTGCCGTATTACACTAAATGAATACCTACAACTAAATTTAATGTTTTAGATACATACATCACTTATCAAGGTTTTGTATTGATCAACATGAGATAAGATTACCGTAGAAAGTCTGAATAAAAAACACAGAGATGACATTTTATTCATCTCTTGACAACAAAAACAAAAGAACTTTTGGGGGCGGTAACTAGCGCTAAATGCCTATGTGGGAAAAAAGTGCGAATTACCAAACAATCAAAACCCGTTGCATGGACAGGCAGGGAACGAGGAGCCACGAGCAACATCTAGGAGGCAGTGCATCGACCATTGCAGTTTCTCTCTTCTGGCAGGGTCAGCTTGGGTTTTGCAACCCAATTTCTCCACTTCTTTCTTCCCCCCACATCTTCCCAGCTCTCTCCTCTTGCCTCTTCTATTAAATTCTACTTACATTTTATTCATTTTTAAATTTAATTTGGTTTCAAAGATTTGTTTAGCTGTGATTTAGCTGTGAGTGTGATTTAGTGTTCTGTTTATCTTGGCCACAAATAAATCCATAAAATCAATTGATTTTTATCAAAAATACTCTCGGCTCTAAATTTAAATTGTAATTAATGTTTTTATTTTTTATTTGCAGGGTCTATCTGAGAAGCTTTACGTCAACAACAAACTAGACTTGTCAGCGCTGATGACTGTCGGCACTAAGACCATAGAGCTGCTATGGGACGACGTACGTACGGAGGCAGTCGCATACGTAACCGAGCGCTTGCAAGATTTGGAGTCGATGAAGCAAGAGGCCGAAGAGTGGAACGCTTACTTCTCACAGGTCGAACCGACAATGACGGCGATAAGCGCGGCGTCGAGAGAAAAGAGCGAAGCTTTCTACGCTGATTGGGCTAGTAAGCACCAGGATGAGATAGAACAACACTTGGAACAATTCCCGTTTTTAATTTCTCCCGATCCAACAGTTCCGGAGACGCCATTGTGCAACACTAAATTTGACGCTTTTAACATCACCCCGATCCGAATCGACTCAACGGACTCATAAGGTAGCGTTAAAGTAAACACCGCTCCGAGTGAAATGCGAAACGCCAATAGTTTCAACTACGCTGCCTACGAACTCGACTTTGACCCTTTGAATCCATACGTT
>JAMZAV010014194.1:0-14590 GCA_024449915.1 Sweltsa coloradensis
TACTACCGGGTTTGGAATACTCCGTTATCGACCTCGCTCGTGATTATTCGGTTCGTTCCGGCGTCGCTATATTCACAGAACCACCACTCGCTGACGTCATCTAACAGACTGTGAAGAAAACACGGCGGCCCTATTTTACGTAGCATTTGGAATATTGGGACTTTTAAATGAATCGGTTAAAAGAGAAACAACACAAGTCACAAAACCAATGTTCTGAGATAATCAACAAAAACCTCCTACGTTGTCATTTTTGATTTTTTTTCCAAAAAACGTTTTGTCTGATGTAACAATTAGGTTAAAACTAATTAATTAATATGGGTATGATGAATTTTGTATGTATACCTTCGTCAATAATAAGGTCAACAATGTGAAAACTTATGTTGTTTCTCTATTAAATGAATGTTTTAATCTTCTGTTTGGCGCAGATATTCTTTATTTCACCCTAAAATTATATCAAAATTTTATGAATTCTTAAAAAATGTGCTTGTTCATATCATAGCAACCTCCAAATGATTTGCGACTGTGCATCTGGGCTTTGGACGTAATATATTTGCGATTGTTGATTTGTGTGACTTGTGTTGTTTCTCAAGTATACAAGATCTTCTGTCACCGTTTGCTGTCAGTTAATGCAGTGACTTGTGTTGTTTCTCAAGTATACAAGATCTTCCATTACCCTTTGCTATTCTAAGGCCCGGTATTTCAATGTCCAGTTAAAGTGGCAAGTAAATTTATGTGCCAGTTAAGTCGGATTAGGTGTATTTCCACTGCCAGTTAGCTTATCTGGAAGTTAAATTGGGTCCTAACTGGCAAGTAAACTAACTGGTAGATGAGGTGCTGGTTAAACTTTAACTGACAGATAAATGTGTGTATAAAGATGGCGGCTGGTAGAGTTTAAGGTTATGTTGGTTCAGTTGATGTAGTTGAGGCTTTTTAAATTTCCTGATGAAGAAGAAGACTGTAAATTTTATTAACTTTATTGAACGGCCAAGAAGGCGTAATGGATCTCGCCAACGAATCGATAATTTTACCTATTGGGATGACAGATTTTTGTATGGGGTTTTGCATATCATAACACAGTGGCCCAACGAAGTGTATAATAGTACCTTGTAACCTTCTGACAACAACAGACAGGCTTCAATCACTAGGTAGGCCTAGGCCTACATACATGCCCATTAATTGACCTAGACTTGACATAAACCTATTTCTAGTCCCACATGAGGCCTAGGCCCCAGTCCCAGTTGGCCTACTAGGTCTATCCCCTAGGCCTAGGCCAACATCTAGGCCTAGACTATACTATAGTTTCACACGTAGCTAAAGGCCTAGCCCTGGGTCCAAGTAGTATATTAAGTAATAAGGTCTAGGCGTAGGCCCCAGTCCTACTTTGTAGCTTGGCCTAGGCCCTAATGCCACATAAGGCTTGCTAGGGTAGCCTACAGTCAAAGGTACAGTAAAATTAATTAGATTTCAAGCTTTGCCAGGGTTTCTTTATTTACCTACTCTAGGCCTACCATGGGCCTACCTACCTCACTGTTTAGATCTGATTCTAGGGTCTAAACTTCATAACATGTTTTAGATACGTTTTTTTATTACAGCAGGCTATTTTTCTAAATAACTTCATTCTTCCAAGAGTTGATTTGTATGAAAATTTTATGGATGAAAAAAACACTCTTGATGTCTTTTCGATTCTTTGTCCATTGTAATTAATAATAATTGGTAATTTGGGAGTAGCCTAGCCTAGACCTTGATAACTGTCACGAGACGAAAAGTAAACACGGTAAACATAACCTATATTCGTTTCACAGCCTTGTAATGGCAATTCTATTCAAAACCAGGGTCCACTAGATACCTAACAGCATAAGTATCTAGTGGACCCTGTTCAAAACCACACATTTACCCGGCTGTAAAATAGGATCTGAAGCACTTGAACCAATCACAGCTCGGGGGAGGTCCTCAGTAGCTGACTGCCAAGTAAAATGTAATTGAAATACACAAAAATGTTAACTGGCAGTTATAAGTGGTTGTTAAATTTAACTGCCAAGTAGTTAGTAGCCACATTAACTGGAGATTGAAATACCGGGCCTAAATGTTGATGTGACTAGTGTTGTTTCTCAACTAAAAGATGCGTGCACGTAAGCAGAATTTTTTTGCCAAAGTGGTCCATTTCGCCATTTTGGTGACTTGTGTTGTTTCTCTTTTAACCGATTCAAATACACAAACACAAGTTTTGTATATATTATTGGATTCAACAAACACTGCATGCACTGTATTTCTAGTTATGACCAGTTTTTCTAGTGACATAAAAGATGCAAGACTTCCACTCTTTGACAATTCGCTGGGACTAGCTAGGTGGTGTGGTAGGTGGTGCTAGGTGGTGTCGGTAAAATGTTACCCTTGATTTACTTCTGACGCCGATCGTACAAGTAACCTGTGCTATACTCAACCATTAGACAATAGTGGAAACGCTACAGAGCGTCATTTTCTGTTCACCAATATTATAATATGATGGTTGAACATTGCTATTGAGATGCCGTAGTATTTTATTAGAACTTTTTTGGGAAGTATATCAATATTATAATAATAGTTGTATAATTGTATGTTTGAAATGTTCTAGAAACCCACATTGAACAAAAAAGTTGTTAAAATATCAAATCAGAATGAAGGAAACTGAAGTCTTAATTATTTGTCTAACCACAAGTGGTATATTTACACGCTCGCATTAGGCATACTTACCACAAGAGCAAAGTACACGCTGAGTAGACTTGCACCATACACTAAAATGTAGATGTATTTCATTTTCACTACTAACTACAAAACAAACGACGTCCATTGCACGGCTGTGGTGTTCTGCAATGTTGTGGCGACTCGTTAGGTGTAGAAACCATCCTAACAAATCGAATATATTTTCAAAATGAGAATACAATTACCCATGATGTTATCTTTTCCGGTGATTTGTATTTTATACTCAATGGTTTAATGTACAAAAAATCTGGAATACCAAAATCTCTACTTCGATTAGCATGGATATAATGTAATATTTATTACAAGGTTATATAGGGTCATTAGTTCGTTTACATCGATAGTATATGCAATACTACAGCTGATTTAATGTTGTTTTAATATAGCTTTGTATAACCTTGTTTTTTAAAATCCATATTGTAGTACAACCATTGTTAGCACATTCTAGTTACTATGCCCATCTCACACGAGAAAAGTAATTGTGAAAACGTTATTGACCAAGAGTAAAAATATTATTAATTATACTTCCCCCCCCCCCTCCAACCTCCCACACCGTTAAATCTTGCTTTCAATTATTAGTAAAATCATAGCTGCAATAAATGTTTGTTACAAATCATAAGATAAAAAGCCAATACATTTTGATTAATTCAGTGTATTTCTTAAGAGCTACTTTTGAAGTAAAGTGTCATCTAATTTGTTAAATGGAGGCCAAGATTCATAAATGATTTAGGTCTAGTCGTGCTGGGATGGTGAGAAATCAGTTTAATTGAGTTAACAAAAATGACAAAATTACAATATATCCAACAATTCAATATTATATGCTTTTTTTGCCATAGCTTTAAATTAGGCAAAACACTCATACATGATGTTTCGAAAGTGGCATTAAAATGTTCCATTTCTATTCTAATGAATCATCTTTATGGTCTGAACATGTTACTTATGTATTACTTATTTCATGTATTTGTATTTAAACATATTTTCCACAAGTTTGTTAATCAATAAATGTTATTTTTATTGTGCCCTTGTCGCATTTTGTTCTGTACAACAAATTTTTGTTTTGTTTAAGAAATAAAATTTATTTCTATTGTATGGGAGTGCATATTATTATTGTATGAGCGTAGCGAGCGAAGCGAAGATTCCATTTCAATACACTGGAGAAAAAAATCCGTTATGTTTTCTCCCCTTTTTTGTTTGTATTTTTGTGCGTTTGTCAACACAATTCCAACTAAACCGATACTCCAATTGCGATTAAAAAAGTTCGGGGCCTTCAAAATATCTGAACTTAGAACTGCCACTTTTTGAGCGCAATCAAAAAATTATTTCTTATGAAAATCGCAATTTTACGATTTTTTTCGATTTTTCAAACATTTCTTCGGTTTAAAAACCATACATGCTTTATCCGATTGTAATGATTTTTTCACAGAACCTTAATTTTATGAATTAATATATTCATGTGAAATTTGAACGCAATCGAAAAATTATTTCTCTTAAAAATCGCTATTACATGCTTTTTTCGTTTAAAATCAATTACGCTCATCCAACAACGCGTCAAAAAGCGTTTGCGAAGCTTCCTAGTTACCATCACGATACCAAGTAATGCGCTTTCCCTTTGCATGATTAAAGTGAAACAGAAATTTTCTCCGGCGCGTATAGCACGTGCAAGAGCGTATTTGTTAAGTCTTGAAAGAAAAGAGGCAGAAACTCATCTTCATTTACTTTCTCATCTTCTTGATTTCATTAACTGTTATCCCCATCTCGTGCGGGGCTCATATCGTGGCTGAAAAGCAAATAACTTCCACTTGTCGGCGTCTCCGGTCGGGTGTTCCCCAGGGATCAGCGCTTTCACTTTCTTCTACAAACTGTTTACATTACATAACCTCCCTCAAGGAGGGCATTACAAACACATGCCTTTTGAAGAACATTATTTCCTGTAAGACACGGTAAAACTAATATCTACAGGTAATGTTATATCCATCAGTTTGGTTTTGTTCATAGATTGATTAATCTTCCACGAAATGTAAAATTACTCAAATACGTTGTGTGATACCGTACGACATGAAGATTGCGTCGATGATTATTTTAAAGTCAGGAACGAGTTGTTAAATGGCGACAAATTTGATAATTGGATCAAATTGATTGCTTACCATTTTTAATACTCGTAAGTTAGCATACATGGATAAGCATCAACTAGTTGATTATAGTATTTAAGACTTAAATTTATATTTTGTTACTAGGATCAGACAATCATTAGGTTGTTGTACGAAAACAGCCCAATCACAGCAACGCGAATTTATCAACGCGTATGATGTTGACGTTTCGTTTCATATCTTTCAAAACGGGCGTAAGTCACAGTTTTCATCCCAACAATTCCTAGCTCTCGTAATATACCCTTTAAATTGTCCTGAGCATGAAAATATTAGGCTCTTATCAAACAAAACTACAATGTATAATTAAATGAATTCGTATTTAGAGTCTACCCAAGGGATTAAATTTTAAGCAGATCAAGCCGAGCTTGTCCTGTAGGCGCCGACACCATCGACAAGCGAATAATGACTAACTGACTAACTAGAGACCAGCTAGTTAAACTATATAAGTTTCTTCTTTCAAAATTTTATTTAATTGATTGAACCCTTTTTTAACTATGTGATCTATGGTAACATAAATTTGCATATTAACTACACCAAATGATTTAAAAAACTGCTATTTATCCTGATTTAGATTAGTGGACTCGCCAAACAAACCTTGTCAACCGAGAGGAAATCGCACACTCGCCAACCAACCCTCTCTAAAGCGGACACATTGAAAAGCTCTTTTGGGAAACCGAACAGCTGTGTGACCCTTGATGGTCAAGTCACACAAACACAAAACACGGGCGAGTCAACACCGATTCACAAACAAGAGGTGAGCGCGCGCTTTGACTTTGTCGGTGACGCTAGTACACAAGAGTCATGTAAACCGCAGGCTAAATATTCATCGGAATCACGCTACGAACCAATAAATACCAACTGAAACAATTAGCTCGATTAACACAATCATGCTTTCCTATACCTCGTTGTTCCAAACAATTAAATCACCAAAGTAATGACCAGAATGAGCTATACAGAACACGCAGATTCGCAGAATACACAACAATTTGTAGGTTTTTGTGGGTTTGTAACAGTCTGTTATAGCTAAGGGGGTTTTAAGCCGTTTGAGTAAATTTTAAAATAATTTGCACTTTGCAGAAGTTTTTTGTTTTTAGGACAAAGTATCGATCATGATTACATAATATGGGCTCTATCTAACATTTGTTTTACTGCAATAACGTAAATGAACACTCAAAATAAAAGAGTCACCATCAACCTGATGATGGGTGAGAAAGGTTTACCCGAAAATTCGTGTTTATGTAAATAGTGGCTTTGGTTATAAGTTTTTATTTACGTTCTAATATTGTTCCGGACCATTAAGCTATGTAATATATAAAACACTTGGCTGTCGGTGTCGCCGCGTCCATGATAGATGAAAACTGACGTTTCGGACCGGTTACACGGTCCATATTCAGAGTTTAAAAAACACTTGAAGGGTACTCACACAGAACGAACCTACTCGGTCCAGCTCGTCTGTGCAAGTCACCCCACCAAGTTGTGCAACCAGTTTTGTCAGTCTGAACGCGCATGCGCACTCGCTTCGCGCCCAGCCACTGACGTCACGCTGTTATCTTCTCGCTTTAGCCGCTCTATAGTTGGTTTTCACGTTTTACTGAGCCTATACCCATCTTCCCGGTTGAAATTCTTGGGGTGTTTTTCTATCTCATATCATCATCATCATCTCATACGTGGAAAATACAACCGACCATATTGGTAAGCTGTTACGAAAACACGACATTCACACTATTTACAACACGGATAGAAAACTTTCTAAGATGTTTAATTCGGCTAAGGATGAGCTCCCACGCTTAGAGTACCAGGAGTCTATGAGATACCGTGTGGAGCTTGCGACGAAGTCTACGTGGGCCAAACTGGTAAAAAAATCTCAACGCGCCTAAAAGAACATCAAAGCCATACAAGACTAGGCATACGGACAAGTCGGCGTTGGCAGAACACAGTATGAGTAAGTGCCATCGTATTAACTTTGAAGACACTCGTTTTCTGTCAGTTGTCGATAATTACAGGCCCCGCCTGGTCCGCGAGGCGATTGAGATAGAAAAACACCCCAAAGGGATTTCAACCGGGGAAGAGGGGGTATAGGCTCAGTAAAACGGGGGGAAACCAACTATAGAGCGGCTAAAGCGAGAAGATAACAGCGTGACGTCAGTGGCTGGGCGCGAAGCGAGTGCGCATGCGCGTTCAGAACTGACAAAATTTGGTTGCACAATTTGGGAGGGGGTGACTTGCACAGACGAGCTGGACCGAGTAGGTTCGTTCTGTGTGAGTACCCTTCAAGTGTGTTTTTTTTTTTTTAAACTCTGAAGATGGACCGTGTAACCGGTCCGAAACGTCAGTTTTCATCTATCATGGACGCGGCGACACCCGACAGCCAAGTGTTTTATATTGACTCCGGCCGCGAAAGCCTCGATATGTTATATAATTTATTACCCCTTTTGGAAACAAAACGATTTAAAAATCAAGATCACATTTGAATACTATAAAATCTGCTACCAGAAAAAATTGCCAGTCTTATGGCTGCAATGTACCGTCACAATTACCCATATCCGCTTCGGTTAATTATTATCATTATGTGCACAACGCCAGTTAACAACACACATGAGAGAGTGGCAATTATATTGTTTGCTTTCACACTCTACAAGTACCAGCATATTTACAAATTATAAAGGTCTGTAATTGATAATTATAGACGTCAATCAATATCATAATTAATGGATAATTGCGATTATGCAGTTTCTCCGATAGAATTAGTGCAGCATTGCGGCATTGCAAATGATAAACTATCATTAGGAAGGATTCTAAAGGTAATATATACAAGTCAGTATACAAATGAATAATTATACAAATTAAAGTTTTATTGGAAAACCACTTTGGAACGTACAAGGTGCCCGAATGAAATGAAAACGAAAGATATGTCGTGATTTTCTTTCAATAATATGAGAAAATTGTAAATATCGTAAATCCATAACTTTTTAATGTTTTTTCATGATGTATCAATTTATATACATAGGTTCACCATAGACGGTTAAGATCGGACACTGTGCCCAATTAGTGAGATTTTTTTTCAAACTTAGATATTTCCTTAAATTAGGTAAAAAATAATGTAAAGCAATATTCAAAATCACAAGGTCAACATAATATAAAAGTACAAAGCATGGATGGCAAGATGTGCTCAGTAGTACTGCTCCTCCTCTGCAGCGAGCCCCAGAGCTGCGCGCTCGGCAGCTCTTTCTGCCCCGATCTGCGCATGCTCGTAGGCTATCTTCTCGTAGAGCTCGGCGTGCTTTGCCTTGGCTGCTGACACGGCAGCTGTGTCTTGTATGGGGTTGTGGACCAGGGGGTGGAACCCGTTGGAGTCGGCAACGTACTCGACAGTCCTCACCACCTGACGGGGACCCACGTAAGAGTAGGAGCCTGTGGAGAGAAGACAGGACAGACAAATGTTAGAAAGTTCTTTTTAAATTAACATCTAACCCTATCTCTGACTTTGAAGTCGGGTAGGGGGTGGGAGGTTCCCACCACATTCTTGAACCCCGGGATTATAGAAGTAGGCTAGCCTGTCTGACGCTTCCCCCACATCGTATTTTACTTCCTCTGCATCATCTATTTCACTTTCTTCCTCTACACTTCATTTTCACAAAAAAAAAAAAATGTAGTTATGGATGTGTATTTACAGATGTGGAGGCGAGAGGATTGTATTGGACAGTGGTTGAAGAGAGAGAAAGATAGTGGGACTGTCACTGGGAGGACTGTAACAAATGGAGAGACATGGTATTACGACAAGAGAATGAGGAAAGAGGAAGAAATGAGGTGCCCGAGCTTGGCAGGCCGGTGCTGACTCGGTGATGCCCAAGTTCAATGGTGGAGACACCCCTTTACAAATATGATGTTAATGATGTTAAGAACCAATTGAAGTGAAAAAAATATATTTATTTTTGAATAGGAATTTGCCGGAGACAATGTTAATCACTTGAAAAAGGGTTGTAAAAGAAGTGAGGAGGAAAATTTAAATGTTTTTAACATTTGTCTTTTGAATGAGGAAACATATTAGGGGGCAGGAGGCAAATAAATACTTATGTAAGAGTTTAATTAAAATAATTAATATTCATTATTCGCCACTATTGTAAATTTAATTTCTTTTGATGATAGGTAATTGGTAAACCATTTTCCATTGCACTCAGAGGAGGGTGGCATAGCGTGGCCGGGATATATATGCAAGAGTTTTAACGAGCCATAATCCTAGCATTCGCCAATATGAGTAAGGAAAATCCCACACAGGCTGGGCCTCCAAAAATATGCTGCGTGTGCAAACACAGAGCCAACTACTTGTCACTCAGATCCCCGAGGTCCAGCCACACCCGTCTTTGAGAAAAACACCCTTTAACATGTACCCTACAAGCCTAGTGTGTTACCTCTGATGGTCCCCGCTCCGTCACTAGTCTCCACGTGTTCTCTGTCCACGTGGCCAGGGAACCTGCCGGCTCGTATCTTGAAGCTATATGGACGGGGAGCTAGGGTACTACAACAGTTTACTTACAAGCCAAAGGTTTTACCTCTGAGGGTTTTCCCCCTTCCGTCACTAGCCCTCCCCCTTGCCCCTTGTCCCCCGTGAACCAGGAACCTCCGGCTCGTACTTGAACCCCTTGGTTTTTTTTAATGGGAGGGGAAGGGTAACCCCGGGCTCTTGGGGGCTTCACTGTGCCAACCAAATTCCCCCTTTGCGTAAACCCCTAGGCCCCCAATTTTTTTCCCCCCCCTGCCCCAAAAAAGGGCGGCCCGCATAAAACAAAAATATAGAAAAGGGCCCCCTGAATTGAATCCCCTTTGCATACTTTTTAATTTTTGTAAGCCCTTTCGGGGACAGGATGTTATGACAAAATAAAGGCTACGGTGCGTTATAAGCGTTTGTATGCATTGAAATGCACCCCTTAATACATATAAAAGTTAAAAATTAAAAAAAAACCTATTTTAAGTTTTGTACCCCAAAGCGTGGCTGTTTTAATCTTTTAAAATTTTGGGAAATTTCCCTGTAATTTCCAAATTTAAAATCGGAGTAGCCCATCAAGCAGCCCAACAACATACAAATCAAAATTAAAACACTCTAGCTGTTTTTTTTGGGGGGATACTCAAAAAATTTTTGGGGTTATAACTACTTAATTTAAAAAATAACAACCCTTTTTTTTCCCCGGGATTTTTCCCCAAACCCCCCCTCGAAAAAGATTAATTATAAGTTGGGTTCAATTGTTTTTTACTAGTTTCACCCCCGGTGGTCCCTAAATTATTCCACTCCTTTTTGTATGTTGAAATAAATCTACTTCAATTTATTAAATTTTAGTTTTAATTTCAAAATTTTTGTGTATAATCCGAATAGAGAGCTGGTACGAGGGCTAATGCAGCTAACCTGCTATTTGTACGGGCCAACAGATGTGTTATAATATGATAGCTTCGCATGGTAATCGATAAACCTAAAAAAGCTCTTTGTAAAATTCAGATCATATTTTTGATATAAAAACATAGTTGGATAAAAGTTGACTGAACAATCTAGCCGCTTTAAATTTTAAAATGCATTGTGTATTTAGGTGACGACATATTGGAAATGTGTTCAGTTTTTGAGGTAAGTGCTAAAATGGAACTTGCTATGTTTTTAGTTCTGGTATCGCATATTTTATCAGAGGATTCTGACCAATCAAAAGCAAGCAAGTTTCATGCATGCGATTATTTATAACCCTGAAAGCGTACTATAACAAAGTTTGTACGTTATGTTAGTAGCTGTTCGTAATAACTTTAAAGTAGCATGATGCTAGTTTCGGCAGTCGTATTTCTTTTTAGGCGCAAAAAATTTAAACTTAATTAATCATTCAAGTAGAAACAAAATCGTTGCACGTTTTGTACATAAAATAATATAAAGTTTCATGAAATTAGAAAGTGTAAACTATTTGTAACTAAATATTTGTAACTATAGTTTTCTCTGTCAACTCAGGTGTCATTGAAACAGGCCATGTTGAACTGGTAAAAATGTGACCTACTTATAAATTGGAGTAAGGTGAAGATAAAAATTCTAAAATCGTTGAATTATCTACCGGTATTATTTCAAAATGGAATGTTTCCTAAATACATTGATAAAATAAAATAGCTTTTAAATAATGTGCTTAAAATGTTGGGATATTGTGTAAAACACGCCACTTTAAAAATGTCGCAAAGCTCAAACTCGCTTCATAACACGGTTAATGTCGTTTAGCCGGTTCCCACTCAAACACCGAAGTTAAGCATCCTCGGGCGTGGTCAGGGGTGGAGTGAGTGAACGCTCTGCCCTGAGACACACGTATGCCGCTGGCTAGAGCAGACGGAGGGTTCGAGAGCTAGTGTAACGGCTTCGTTCTCCTCGACGTCTGCTCGGCAGTCCGGGTTAGTGGTGGAATCTATATGACTGTCAAGGTTATACCGTCCTTTCGGATGGTACGTAAAGCCGTTGGCCCCCTTGGTACTTTTCGAATGGAGTAAGCTACGTGCCGGTACCGTATTTCTCCTCCTCCCTTCTAGTCATCCTTCATCATTACCACTAATCGTCTCGAATAGCCTTTGTGCGTTAATATGAGACGTCAAGCAATAACAAATCATTAATCAAAGTTATCGGACCAAACAACTCTTTTTAGAAGTGTTCGGTGCCATATGTTTTCTAACGTTGTGTTTTTAATTATTGTATTGTAGTTAAAAGAGGAAGGATTTTCCTCTAATTATTCTTCATTGTTCAACCTAGTCGAGTAGTACAAGTAATAATATTCTACTAATTGGACATGGTACAACTGGCAAATTGCAAAGGCTGGCATTACAAGATAATTAAAGATGAATACAAACACAAATTTAATTTCCTCATACAATGTGGACTAAAAATACAAATATGAAATATAAAATTTTATGTGTGTTAAATGTAATTTCCTTATATTACCCCTAAGCAAACAAACCAAAAGTTAATATTAACCTACATTCTGAGGTAGCAGCGCTAACCCATTCCGTTATATTTAAAACCGAGGCTGATTTGGAGGAAAGAAATTGAAAAATGTTTAATTAATGAGCAACCTAAATTGAATCGTTGTTTTGAAAATAGAATGACAGGGTGAATGTAGGGTGATGCGGGATCTATAGTTGGGTCATGGGTGTGCTATTCCCCGACGTGACCTGGCCATGTATAGATAGACGACGTGAATGTTGTAAGGTAACAGATGAAGTGAGCTGTAAGAAACTGGAGCAGTTGTACATCTTAGCTTCTTTATAGATCAATTCAGTGGAAGGTAATTTATTACTTGGAGAACAATAAGAATGAATTGCTTGTACACAGACATGTCAACGATTCAAATGGGTTTTATAGGGTTATGATACGAGAATTTTGATCCGCGCTATGAACTTTTAGAATGACACAATGAGAATAAGACTTAACACAAATATTGTGAATAAACCTTATTTGAACATAAACAGAGAAACGTAAAGTATTCTGAACTTGCTGATTTAGCATTCGATATGCTTACTCTACCGGACTCTTGACAATCTATCTAGCACGCTTACAGTTACTCGATAAGCAGCAAAATACCAACATTCCAATTGTCACGCAACGAGTGATTTTTTACGAATGAAATAGCAATTGCTTTATATTGCAAGTGCCCCATGTGGGCTGCTTTTCCTTCATGTATTATCATTATACCACGATTGTATTTGTATACGAAAATAATAACCTGAGTAGCCTATTGAATTGAACTGAATTGAGTTCACCAAATAATAAACTCGCGACATTGTAAGTCATAGCTAGGTTAGTAGTTTAACTTTAGAATAAGTCACAAATCTTTTTAGTCGTCTTTTAGGCCTAAAAAATAATAAATCATAACTCTGGTACTTTGAAAATATCAATTAATTAATGCATTTTGAATAAATAATTACAAATATTGTATGTAAGAGTCTAAAAGCCAAAGTGGGCGGGATTTTAAAAACAAAAAACAAAAAACAAAAACAATAAAAAAAACAATACGACCGTGTTGCTTGTTAATATTAACTGTATTACTCAAACACGTAATTGCATGATTAAATTCATTTCTATATGTATTTAAAAGTTATTTAATTATTAACATACACAGTGTTATATTAATAAGAAGTAAGAACCATCTCAAGTATGTGTCCTATATGATGTCTTGGTCCTGATGACTGCCCTCTTAAGTGGACAATTAAAAACTAAGCGTCTTGACCTACTCAACACTTTTGAGAGGAAGTAACGTGTTATCCGTGATATTGTTAATAACCTTTAAAAATAATTACGCAATACTTATGTGTGTGATTTGGTTACGTATCACATCACGGATCATACGTCACACATGGATAATATTGAAGGTGTTGCATCGAGCTTCCAAGAAACTAAGACGAGTGGCTTACTGTCTCTTTCAGAAACTCAAACAAGATGACCTTGAGAGATTCGATCACTGTTTTCATTATAACGTCATCACTTTATACAGCGTTTGGAGGAAATCCCTAGATGTATTACCAAAAAGTGGTGAATTCACGCAAATCCAAACCAAAATGAGGCTAACACGTCTAAAAATATAGGCCTAATTTACAGCATACAGGTTTTATGCTCGCTAGCCGCAATTATTTAGTCGGATTTATTTAATTTGAGTCCTTGTTATGGTGAGTTTTTTGTGTAATAACTGTTAGAACAAATTTTATTTCATATTCTACATTATCACAATAAATAATAAAACCAAAATAACAATGGTATCACTATTTCATATAGACCAGTAATTGCAATGACGTTTTTATTTTAATTAATGTATTTGTATGCAAATTTGATCGTAGTGGCTAATTTGGTTACAAAACTTTAGTAAATGTATGTGAAAAGTATTTACGTCATTGTCACACAATATTTGTATTGTTGGTTTTTATAATTGATTATTTAAAATAATATGATTTAGTTTAATATTCAGTAATTAATTAATTCGTTATTAGTAAAATGCTTTTTATGAAAACAAAATTTAATTAAGCGTTCCTCAAACTGAATTTAATCACGACAATAATATGCTAATAAACACAGTATTGTATTCAAAACGTTATGAGTAAATATTTATTTTTGTGTGACACCTTACACAGACTAGTCTAGATCCTCAAGAACAGACAAGAACACACAGGTTTATCAGCTGAATTATCAGTGATAACATGTATGTGCGATTTCATTTTTATAATTTCAGCATTGTTGTTCTTAAACGTTTATGTAAAACATGGTTTTACAACTAATACTGTGAATTATTTTCGTAACAAAAAGGTAAATAATTGAGTTACTTTTCTCAAAGAAACAAAATAAGTTTCGAGTAATTATTTTACAACATTTGAAGTTATATGAAATTATTTTTGTCTTACCTGCATTGTCGTCTTACGCTGTTACTCTTAGAGAAAGTATAGAACGACCTGGCACAGGCAAGCAACGAACGAAGAATGCTGAAAGTGAAAGCGAATTTCAACTATGTCTACGCGCGCCAAGTGATTCGACCAATCACAACACAGGCTAATAATTCCAATATCCAGACGTCCTTCAGTTCTGAGAAATTAACAAACATTTTATCGTTTCGGCACTAAAGTCTTGTGACTCATAAACGAATACAAATATTCCACGAAAAAACATCAAAAATGTGTTTTGAGGTAACAGCATTGGATTTTTTTTTTTTTACTTTTCGAAG
>JAMZAV010014195.1:0-15661 GCA_024449915.1 Sweltsa coloradensis
CTATTTGCAAATGTTTTTTTAAAAAATTTTGATACAATTTTTAAAAAAAAAACAATTCTGCCATTGGTATGTGACAAAAAAAGATTTGCTACGTCAAAACCCCTTGGGTGTTGGCCTCTTGGATCCTTTGCTGAATCTCGGGTTTTCTAAAAAAGATGTGTGTCGATGTTTACGAAAACCTTCGGCCTGGGCACATCCGGACCTGATGGTTTTCCCCATGAAGATATTACTAGGAAAAACGCTTAAGCCCCGCCGCGTTGTTGGGAGAGCGATATGGTGCATTGAGCTGCCAGGAAACGCGGATTTTCTGTTGTTCGTGAAAAATTCTTATTAGTCGAAGATTTTTTTAATTTAAAAATTAAATAAAAAATTAAAATTTAAATTTTTTTTAATTAAAACTAAAAAAATAAAAATTAATTTTAATTTTTTAATTAATCGTAATTTTTTTAAAAAGAAAAAAACGTAAAATTGAAATTTCATAAGAAATAATTATTCATTCGCTAAAATTTAACAGAATATAAATTCATGAAAGAAGGTTCTAAAAAAAAAATCATTAAATAGGATAAACATGTAGGGTTATAAGTCAAAGAATTTTTTAAAAAAGAAAAAAAACCCGAAAAATTACGTTTTTCATGAGAAATATTTTTTCGATTATGCTAAAATTTCACACGAATATCTTAAATTCATAAAAAAAAAAGGGTTCTGTGAAAAAATCTTTACAATGGAAAAAGCATGTAGGTGTTATAAGTCAAAGAATTTTTTTAAAAAAAAAAAACCCGAAAAATTACGATTTTCATGAGAAATAATTTTCGATTAGCAAAAAATTTCACACGAATATTTTAATTCAAAAATTTAAAGGGTCTGGAAAAAATCTTTACAATCGGATAAAGCATGTAGGTGTTATAAGTCGAAGAAAATTTTTAAAAAACGAAAAAATCGTAAAAAAGCGCGTTTTTTATGAGAAAAAATTTCCCGATTACGCTAAAAAAACGGGGGGCAGTTCTAATTTCAAGTTTTCAAAGGCCTCCAAAAATTTTTCATCGCAAGGGAGTATCTTTTTAGCCGGAATCGTTTTAAAACAAACACAAAAAAATAAAAAAAAAAAAAAAAAAAGAAAAAAAAAACATTCGGATTTTTTTCTCCAGTGTAGTGAAAGGAATCTTCGCTTCGCTCGCTACCTCGCTACGCTCACCAACAAAAATGTTCAGCATTTATATCGCCATCGATAAAACCCTTTTTCAACCTACATTATGACGGCACTTTTCCCAAGTCGGGGAAGACGGCAAATGTAGTCCCTGTTTACAAATCTGGTGACAAAGAGGTCATTTCAACTACAGACCAATAGCTTTGAATAGTGTTAGTAAGGTACTTGGAGACTAGTAAGAGATCCTTCTTACACCTCGATGACAATGGACTTATAAAAACAAACCAAAAGGGTTTTTGCCGAAAGACATGGTCACCATGCTTTCAAAAATAATTTAGGATTGGCAACACAGTTTTGGGTCAAAAGTCAATTAAACGGGGGGGACGTTACTCTCTGATTTGAGTAAAAACATTTTACCCGGTTCCCCCAAAGAACGTCTTTGACAAAATTGGAATTTTGGGATACAAGGTTCTCTTTTAATTTGGGGTAGGATTTTCTTAAGGGAGAAATCAATGCACTGTTTTGATGGACAAGACAGGGAACATTGATGTAATCTCAGGTGTACCACAAGGTCTGTACTTGGCCCTTTTTCTTCATATCTATGATGGGCCTTTCCTTTATGTTACAATCTAACTAGTTGTATGCAGATGACTTACCATAACCGCTTATTACAAGATTCGATGATGTTATGCTCTACAAGCTGATTTGGATGCAAAATCTTGGGGCTCTGTAAAGTATGTGTTTAAAACGACTAAAACTGTGCTTCTTAGACTCTCTCGCATCGACCCCCAAATTTTGGAATATACTTTTTAAAACGGTCAAAATTAAATCAAATAAAACTATAAATTTCGGTTTAAAAAATTTTCATGACTTTTGTTTGGGAAAAAGGGACATAATTTTGTTAAATCACAAAGCTCTAAACTGGAAAATTTTGATTCCGTAATTTAAAGTAGCCAACCTAGAGTTCTAAGGGCGTGTTCATACGCTAATTAGGCCTAAAAAGTGTATGGTGCGCCAGCATGGCATCCAAACCCCCAAAGAAAACATGCACAAATTAGAAACACTACGAATCGAGCAACTAAAATAATCTTGGGTACAGAACTGACCCCCGTGGGGTTCTAGAAGAGAAAAACTCAATAACCTAGTTTTTGGGGGCTGTTTCAAGAGATGTGAATTTTTTTCCTCAAGAGTGTATGGGGTGGAAAACCCTTGATCTTGACCCCCTTGTGCGCCTACCCCGTAAATCGGACGAGATTTTTTTGGGCGCGGAAAAATAAGGGGTTGACCTTTAAAGGGGCCCCAATTTTCCGAACAAGTGCATTCCAAAACCATTTTCTACAGGGAGGCAGGCTCTGGAAGCACTACCCCTTTTGAAAATAAAGGAACTTCCTCCCGGTAGGGTTTGAGGGAGCAGCAAGAGAAAGGTTTTTTAAGAGTTTGTAGTTCTGTTTCATCTGTTTTATATGTTTTTATTTTTGTTTTTATATAATTCTTAGGGTGGGGGTTAATGTCACAAAAAGGATCTTTGGGCGCTATTAGCATCCATCCCTATGTTTTTTATTATAATATGTAATGAATGTACGGAATAAACACATAATAATAATAATAATAATAATAATAATAATATAATAATAATAATAATAGTCAAAGCGTGTACCTCACCAAAATAAATAAATTAAATATCACATTAAACCATGTTGTAGGCTATATATCATTCATAGGTGTCTCATATATACATGAGCTTGGTTAAAAACTATAAATTGCATCATTCACTATAATTATGTCGGTACTTAATTAAACAAACCAAATCAGGTGATACCTGGAGTCAAATCTTTGCGTAAGTTCAGGCCTATTCTCTCTTCATTATTTACTAGAACATAGCATGTCACCGATTTTATTATTTTTATTTATTATTATTTTATTATAATAGCATTTATCGAGGAGTGCCTCCTTCAGTTTTTGCATAAATTGTTTTTATCATCCATTATTTTAAATTCTTCGTGTGTCAAGTCTTACGATGAAAACCGAGAACGACCTACGTTTCAAATGCGTTTTTACTTTAGCCCTTGCAACAAAGTTGAGAAAATAATAATAATAATTTTTCGTATGAAGCCTACCCATGATGCAAATCATGCTAACGCCCTAGGTGTTTTGGACTTTGGATAATTCTGAAGTAAGGTCCGGGGGCTATTCAAGAGAACTCAATCCCTTGCATTTGCATTTACGACTAAGCAAAACCTTGGAAAAAGTCTCGACGGGACTTTAACCCGGGACCTCCCGAATCAGAGTCGCGCGCTTAACGCTCGAGCCAACACTGTCGGTTGGTGAAAGAGAATAGTTTTTGTTACCCTGTTGGTCATGGGAGTGGGAAGGGGGGGGGCAGCCTATCCCAGAGTTGACGTATATAAGTATTCGCGCCTGAAACAACGAGACTTGTATGCTGGAAAGAAACGTATCATTTGTTTATTGTATCCGTCTTCGACGCTCTGGGTAAGTCGCTTCACTTCCCTCTTTAGGGCACCCCATCCTTATAATTTATTGTATTTTACCTGCCCATAGGGCAGGAAGGCTAATGCAGGGCAAGTGTGCCCTCTGTAGCCTGACACAGTGATAACAGAGTTACAAATTAAACATTACATGAAAAACAACAAGAGAACATGACATTTATAAAGTTAGACAAATTGAAAGGCAAAAGGCGGATAAGGGTACTTGAATCGCGGTAGAGGTCTGAAGACTCGAGGACGCGAAACGAGGTCGTGAAGCTCATTCCTGCCGCCTGCTTGAAGACGTTGCACGTAAGCCCCTGCGAGGGTGTCGAGTCGAGCGCTGATACCACCGACGCCGGTTTGGGCATACACGTCTTCATTCCGCGTCATCGGAGGAAGCCGCGCGATGCGGCGAAGGATTCTTCGCTCCAGCGAGAAGTATTGCTGGAGACATCCTCCAAAGACGGGGTGTCAGCGCCGGGGCCGCGTATTCAAAGAGGGGACGAATGAAAGTTTTATAAGTGTGCCGTAGAGTACGGAAACTGCATCCAGAAAGTCGCCCACGAAGCATCACGAGTAAATTTAGTCTCGACCGCGCACGGTTGATGACGTCACGGCAATGAGCACCCCAGTTCAGAATGTCTGTAAAGGTTACTCCAAGGTACTTGGCAGACCGACTAGGGTACACCGTAGCGCCCCAAAGTGAGATGGACTGACGGAGTGGTCGTTGAGACATTTTCTGCGTTTTGTGCCGGTGGTGAAAAAGGATAAGCTGTGTCTTTAAGGCGTTCGGCAATACACGCCAACGACGCATCCAAGCTTCCAGAGCTTTAATTTGGCGTTGTAGACGGCGGAAGACTTCTCTCGCTGTGCGCCCTTTGCACCAGTAGGCCGTGTCGTCTGCATAGAGGGCTAAGGCAAGGTAACGGGACAAGGGAGGAGGAATATCGTGGCAGTAGATCAGGTAGAGAAGAGGAGAGAGGCAGGAACCTTGAGGCACGCCAGAAAGAGGGGTAAACGAGCGGGATACTTGATCGTTAACACGCACACAAGCGAGACGTCCCGTGAGAAAAGCTCGGATGAAGCGCACCATTACAAAAGGGACTCTTAGTTGCAGCAGCTTGTAACAGAGCCCGTCATGCCAAACCGTCAAAGCGCGTGATAGTCCAGAAAAATAGCTAGCACACACGGCGTTGCTACTCGTCCATTGAGGGCGCCAAAATTAAAACCCATTAAACTTTTTTGGAAAAACAAAAAAAAATTAAAGGAAAACATGGGACAATTTATTAAAGGTTTAAGGAAAACCAAATTGGGGGGAAAAACCCCCCAAAAGGCCAAAAATAAGGGTACTTTGGGGAAACCCCCGGGGGTTGGGGGGGTTTTGGTCGGGGGGGGCCCCCCCCCCGGAAACGAGGGGGGGAAAGTCACCCCGGCCCCCAAAAGGAAATTTGCCGAACCCGCAAGGGTGTGAGTCAGGCTTGAAAAACCCCCCTTTTCCAGAAGTTTTAAAAATTACCCCCGGTTTTTGGAAAACCCGGCCAGGGCAACCTCGCCCCCAAAGTAGGGGAAATTTTGACGGGGGGCCCCCGGGGCCGGTTTTTTCGGGGGAAAAGGAAAGTTTTTTTTAAGGGCCCGTGGCAAACAGCCCAAAGCGCCCCAAGCTCCAAAAATTTTAAATTGGGGGGTTTTAGACGCCGGAAGGACCCCCGCTTGCGGCCCTTTGGGAAACCAGGGGGCCCGGTATCCCCCCAAAGGGGTGGAAGGAACCGGGGAAAAGGGGGGGGGAATTTTTTTTTGGCTTTTGGTTCCGGTGGAAAGGGAAAGGGCAAGGCTTTCGGCAGAAAAGGGGGGGAAACGAGGGGATACTTGATTTTTAAAAACCCCCAACGGGGGAAAGAATTCCCGTGGGGGAAAGGGGCCCCCGGTTTGAAGGGGGAAAACCAATACAAAAAGGGGAATTTTTTCCCAGCGGGTTGGAAAAGGGGGGCCCTTCACCCCAAAAAAGGGGTAAAGGCGGGATAGCCCGAAAAACCCCACACGGGATTTTTAGCCCCCGGGGAAAAACCCCCGTAACCACCAAAAAAAGGGGGGGCCCCTTTTGCAGCACCTTGGAAACCCCGGGAAACCTTGTCGGGGTGTTTGGGGGCCAGAAAAAAAGAACCACTGGCCAACCCTTTTCCCCAAAAAACCTCCAAAACCGTTGGTTAGGGGTGCCTTGGGGGTTCTTTGGGCCCTTTTTTGGAACGGACGTGCCCGGGGATTTTAAAGGGGGGGAAAAGCCCAAAACCGGGAGGCACCCCGAAGAAATTTCAAGAGCAATTTTGGGCCGGGACTGGCAAAGGATTTTTTGGTGGCCTGCCCGGCAGACTCCGGCCGTTTTTAAAACGGGGGGAATTCCCCGGGAACCCCGGAAAAGATTTTGGGGGGAGAACCTTCTTTGGGGGGAAAGATGTCTTGAAACGAAGGGGAAGGCCCCGGGTTTTTGTAAGGACATTCCCTCCCCTGAGGAGGGGCCCTAAATTTTTCCGGGGTTTGAGTCCGGGGGGGCTTGGGGTGGCCCCAAAACCTTTTTCCCCCCCTCCGGCCCCCCCCCCAAAAAAATCTTTTTGGGAAACTGCTTTTCAAGAGGAAAAATTTTTTGCAAACGACGAAACACACTCGGTCATTTGGCCAATGAGGGGCCCTTTGGCGCGAGGGGACTGGCCCTTGAAAAACGCTTAAAAAGGTGCCCCCAAAATGGGGAACCGTCCTTGTAGTCCAGCGACTCGAAAACGACCGTCCACTGAAGCTGGGGAAAAACAAAAACAATGCTGCGGCAAAAAAGGGAGCATTAAATCGGTTCCACCCGTTTTGAGGCCCGGGATCCCGGGGCCCAACCCTTGAAAGGCTTTAAATAAATTTCCTTTTTCAAACGAAGGGAATCAACAATATGCCCGGGTTAGAGCAGGGCGGAAAGGGTTCGATGGCACTTTCCCGGGGGAACCGCAACAGCCGAAACCCCCCTTTCTTCAGTATTTGCCAACCAAAAGTTCCGTATTGGTCCAAATTTGCTGGCCGGAGTGGGCATAAAACCCCCTTTGGGGAGAAAGCCTTTTCGTTTCTCAGCCCTGTCCCGGGGACGCCAGTCGGGCTTTAAAAGGGAAAAATCCTTGACTTTTTTAAACCGTTCGCGGATAGGTGGGAGGGGGAATTACATTCGAGGAAACTAAAAAGGGGGAAAGGGGGTCGCTCCCTTTAAATGGGCCGATGACAAACGTCGCCAAGGGGGAACCAATGGGGGAGGGTCACTTACAAAAATGGGTTGGTTTTTGAGGACCCATGGGGCCAAGTACGTGGGGACACGTTTGAAAAACAACGATACTTTGGGAAGGTCAACGAGTAGATAAACCAGGGGTGGACCCATTGGTTTTGGGGAGGGAATTCTCCAAAGTCACATGACGAGCAAAAAAGTCTCCCAGGGAACACAAATTTTTGGAAATGACCCCAGTTTTCAAAGAAGTCTATGTGTGCGGCGATAAAAAATTGGTAGGGGGGAAATATGAAAGGACACCAAAATCGGACCGAGTGGGCCCCAAAGGGAGCAAGAATATTTTTCATTTTAGGGAAATTTGGGCAGTGGAGGAGTAATTTGAGTACCCGGGAAATTTGGATGCGGGAAAAAGGGCCACTCCCCCCCGGGGCCCTTTTTAAAAACCAGGGGGGCAACCCGATCCCAAAGGGAAAAAACGCGAATCCGGGAAGACGGGGGAATTATGGCGAGAGGGGGCCCAATTTTCTGCAAAACCGAGAAGTAAAGGCGTTTTGATGTGCACAGGTTCCCCAATTTTAAGGTTTCTTGCGGGGAGAAACCTCTACAGTTGGCGAACCCCTTATTTTGGGGGTCATTCCCTAAGGGGAGGTTGGACCTGGTTCCACTTCCTCACCCCACACAGGGGGATTTGCGTCCACGGGTACCCCCTTAGTTTTCCCTTTTCTCCATTTTTTGGCGAAAAACCAAACGTCGTCAGCATCTGGGAAGCCCGCACTAGGGGTGAGAGCGTTGGCAACAAATGGAAGCTCCAAACTAGGGGGGGCAAAAGTCGGCACCCAGATGGCGCCCCTCGGGTTTTAAAAGGGGGGGAGCGCGGGGCGCTGGAAGCTCCATTTCCCTTTCCCCTTTACGGATAACATGCTTTTTTGGTACTTTTTTTCGGCGGGAAAGATCAATAAAACTTTAAATTTAACTGGATTTTCAAACCCCGGGGTCCCCCACTTTCCAGGGAGGCCCCTAAGAAAATATACCACCGAGACGGTTACTTTTTAAACTTCTGAATAAAATAATTACTTCCCTTAAAGTCTAATGGTTTAAAGGCCCTTCCGGGGAATTTTGGGAGCCCCGGGGTTTCCCAAACCCAAATCGGGATGGAATTTCTTAATTGTATAAAAAACAAAAATTTCCCCCCACGGGGGGGTTTTTCCAAGAAACCCAAAATTGAGAAATCCCAGTTTATCGTTATCGCCAACCAACACCCCAGCTCAGCCCCAATAAACTAGACCTGTATTTTGTGGTTTTTAAAAAATTTGGCCCCTAGAGGGATCCCGGGAAAATTTAGGGAAAATAATTTAGTAAGTACGAAGTGATGTTCCCCAAATTTTCCCCCCTGAAACTTACTCAATTTTTAAATTTTTTTTATGTGTAAAGTCCGAAAAAAGTAGTTTTTAGGGGGCCCCCCGGGGGGAGGAAAAACCCGGGGGTGCTAAAGCAGGCCCGCAATCACAAGAGTTTTTTGGGCACAAAACACGCCCCCCCGCTTTTAACAAAAAAAACCTGCTTTTTCCTTTTTAAAAACCTCCTCTCCAGTTGGGGGATAAGGGGGGGGGGGGTAGGGGGCCCCGGGTGGAGGAACCAGTGGTGCTCAAGCAGGCTTTTCAATCAAAAGATTTTTCTTGTCACATACACGCCCCAAACCCCCTTCAACAAAAAAAGCTGCTACTTCTATAAAAAAACCTCCTTCCCGTGGCGGGTACAGGGAGTGGGGGGGGGGTTGGGGGGGCCCCGGGTGGAGGGGAAACCGTGGTGCTCAACCGGTGCAGTCACAAGAGTTTTATTGTCACATACCCCCCCACCCCGCTTCAAAAAACAACGCTGCAACCCTTTTATAATAAATCCTATCCAATGGCGGAAAACAAAGGGGGGGGAGGGGTAGGGGTAGGGGGCCCTGGGGGAGGAACCAGTTTTGGGGCTCAAGCAGGCGCAATCACAAAAAAGTTTTTCTTGTCACATACACCCCCCCCCCGCCCTTTAAAAACAACGCTGCTTTTTCTATAATAAACCTCCTATCCAAAGGGGGGGGGATCCAGGGGGGAGGGGTAAAGGGGGGGCCCGGGTGGAGGAAACCCTAAAGCTCAAGCAGGCTGCAGGGGCACAAGAGTTAACCTTTTCAAATACACGCCCCCCGCTTCAAACAAACAACGCTGCTCTTCTATAAAAAAACCCCCTATTCCCGTGGGGGATAAAAGGGGGGAGGGGTAGGGGCCCCCCGGGTAGAGGAACCGGGGGTGCTAAACAGGCTGCAGTCAAAGAGTTATTTTGTCACATACTCGCCCCACCCGGGTTCCAAAAAACAACGCCCGCTACTTCTATAATAAACCTCCTATCCAGGGGCGGAGACAGGGGGGGGGGGGGTAGGGGGCCCCTGGGTGAAGGAAAACCCGGGGGGGCTCAACCAAAAGGGTGCAAACACAAGGTTATCTTTTCACATCCCCTCCCCACCCGCTTCAACAAACAACGTGCTACTTCTTTTAATAAACCTCCTATCCAGTGGCGGGGTACAAGGGGGGGGGGGTAGGGGGGGCCCCCCGGGGAGAGGAACCAGTGGGGCTCCCAAACAGGCCCGCAGTCACAAGAGTTATCTTGTCCCCAAAACACGGGCCCCCCCCGCTTTAACAAACAACGTGCTACTTCTATAATAAACCTCCTATCCAGTGGGGGATACAGGGAGGGCGGGGGGGGGGGCCCCCGGGGGGAGGAACCATGGTGCTCAAGCAGGCTTTCAATCCCCAAGAGTTTTCTTTTTCACATTTCACGCCCCCCCCGCTTCAACAAAAAAAACGCTGGGTAATTCTAAAATAAAAACCTATCCAGTGGCGGGTACAGGGGGGGGGGCCCCGGGTGGAGGGAAACCCGTGGTGTCCCAAACAGGCTGCAATCACAAGTTATCTTGTCACATTTCACGCCCCACCCGCTTCAACAAAAAAACGCTGGGTTTCTCCCATAATAAAAACCCCCATCCCGTGGCGGATACAGGGGGGGGGTTTTGGGGGCCCTGGGTAGAGGAAAACCGGGTGCTCAAGCGGCCCCCCAGTCACAAAAGTTTTCTTTTCAAATACACGCCCCACCCGCTTCAACAAACAACGCTGCTACCCCATTAAAAACCTCCACCAGTGGGGGATACAGGGGGGGGGGGGGGGAGGTGGGGGCCCCGGGTTTGGGGGAACCGTGGTGTCAAGCCGGGGGGGGGGGGGTTGGGGAATCACAAAAGGTTTTCTTGTCACATAAACCCCCCCACCCCCCCTTCTACAAACAAAGCTGCTACTTCTATAAAAACCTCCTATCCCGTTTGGGGGAAAACCGGGGGGGGAGGGGGCCCCCCGGGGGGAGGAACCCAGTGGTTTCTCAAGCAGGGGTGCAATCACAAGGGGTTTTCTTTTCACATACACCCCCACCCGCTTCAAAAAAACAAAAGCTGCCCTTCTATAAAAACCCCCTATCCCGTGGCGGATTTCAGGGGGGTGAGGGGGGGGGGGCCCCCGGGTGGGGGAAAACCAAATGGTGCTCAAGCAGGCCCGCTCACAGATTATTTGTCACATACCCCGCCCCACCCCCTTCAAAAAAAAAACGCTGCTATTCTATAACAAACCCCCTAATCCCGTGGGGGGATACCGGGTGAGGGGGGGGGGCCCCCGGGGGGAGGAAAACCCTTTTTGCCAAACAGGCTGCAATTTAAAAAGAGTTTTCTTGTAAATACACGCCCCACCCGTTCAAAAAAACAACGCTGCTACTTCTATAAAAACCCCCCTACCATTGGGGGATAAGGGAGTGGAGGGGAGGGGGAGGGGGGGGCCCTGGGTGGAGGGGAAACCCGTGGTCTCAAGCAGGCTGCAATAAAAAGAGTTTCTTTTTACATACACGCCCCACCCGCTTTTAACAAAAAACGCTTTCTATTCTATAAAAAAACTCCTATCCAGTGGCGGATTTAAAGGGGGGGGGGGGTAGGGGGGCCCCTGGGGGGAAAAGGAAAACCCGTGGTGTCAAAACCGGCTGGGAATCACAAAGTTATTTTGGGCACATACAGCCCCACCCGCTTTAACAAAAAAACGTTTCAATTTCTATAAAAAACCCCCTATCCAGCGGGGGATACAGGGGGGGGGGGGTTAGGGGGGCCCTGGGTGAGGAACCAAATTTGGGGCCAAAACGGGGTGCAATCAAAAAGAGTTTCTTTTCACATACACGGGCCCCCCCCTTCAACAAACAACGCTGCCACTTCTATAATAAACCCCCTATCCAGGGCGGGTACATGGGGGAGGGGTAAAGGGGCCCTGGGTTTGGGGGAACCAAGTGGGGCTCAAAGGGAGGCTGAAAACACCCAAATTTATTTGTCCCCATAACGCCCCACCCGCTTTTAAAACAAACAACCCGCTCTACTTCTATAATAAACCCCCCCCCCCCTAAAAACCAGGGCGGATACAGGTGGAGGCTCATTACAATATGACAAACCCCGGTTTTTGGGTTTTATGTCAATTATCAATAGATTTTTATCCAAAGGTTTTTTTTAGATACAGAGTATAAAATGAATTTCATACAAAGAACATCAAGCCCTTTTAAAAGGGGAAAGTAGAAAATTTTGCTGAAATCAATGAGAAGGGAACAAGATGCAATTTTGATTGTCATTTTTCAAGGATGTTCATTTTTATTTTATAGGCCCTATAAACTTTAATCGTAAAATTAAAAATTTAAAATGGATCCCACTTTTTTGTATATGTTTTTTTTTTAAAAAAAACCCCAATGCCCTTTTGTTTTTTAGGTAAAAAATAGGAAAAGCTTTTTAAATCCCGCCGCGGTTTTTGGGTGAGCGTATAATATTTTGGGGCATTTAAAACTGCCCCTTTTTTACGCGGATTTTCTGTTGTTTTGTGAAAAAAACATTACTTATTTAATGATTTTTTTTAAATTAAAATTAAAATTTTTAAAAAAAATTTGTTCAATTTTTTTTTTTAAAAAAATTAAATAAAAAAAAATTTTAATTTTGTTTAAAAAAAACGGGAATTTTTTTTAAAAAAAAAAAATTGTAAAATTGGGAATTTTCATAAAAAATAATTTTTTCGATTGCGCTCAAAACTAACAAGAAAAAATTTTAAGTTCATGAAATTAAAGGTTTCCCTTAAAAAAAACATTAAAATCGGGTAAAACTGTAGGTGTTTTTTAGTCAAAAAATTTGTTTTAAAAAACGAAAAAAATCGTTAAAAAGGGTTTTTCATAAAAAAATAATCCGATTGGGGTTTAAGATCCCTGGGAAGGGTTTTAAGTTCAAGATTTCGAAAACCTCCCTAAAATTTTTATCGCAAAACGGAGTATCCGGGTTAAGGGCCGGGTCGGTTAAAAAAACACACAAAATTCAAAAATAGAAAAAAAAAAAAACGTTTTCCCGGGTTTTTTTTCCAGTGTATTAAAAAGGAATCGTTTGCTTTTGCTCGCTAAAGCTCGCTACGCTTTTATCCCAAAAATCTTTTCTTGGTTATTGTCTTTGGGGGAAAGTTTTTAAAAGGGGGGGTTTTCCCCCGGACTCAAACCCCCCCATTCCCGTTAATGACTTCCGATAACCTTGGGAAAACACTTTCAGTCAGGATTGGCGGCGCCGAGTATCGATTTCACACCTTCAGAATCAAAGTCTCGAGTTTTACGCTTGAGTTGAAGAAGACTTATTATGAAATTGTTATTTTCTTTGCTTACATTTAATCAACTTTTTTTAATATGTATGTATATACATATTTAGAATACCTCAAAGTTTAAGGGAATATGAAGTGATTAAAAATTTTAATAAAATTATGAAATAATACAATGAATCATGTATTTTGAGAAAAATTGTTACATGTTTACAAACGGGTAAAATTAAAAAAATCCCTTATCCTTGATCTTGCCAGCAAAAATAAAACTTTCATTTAAACAAATCAAATCTCTCTCTCTCTCTCTCTCTCTCGCAACGAACGCCGCGAGTTTATATTCGCATGATATTGATAACACTTCAGAACAAATTGCCTTAAACTTATCATCCCTACGACGACTTTCTTATTAATTCCACTCGCAAGACTTAACTTTCTCTCCACTTCCCTCAACTTTCAGCAAAAACAATTCGAAACACTATCATGAATTCGAACAAACAAGTCAATATTTCGTAGATATTTTTCTCGATAAGGTCCTTGACGAACGGTTCTTTCTTTGGTGAGCTTTGTTCGGTGTTTTGTGAACCTTCTGATTTCACCGGCTAGCTTCGTCTGTTACTTTCTAAGAGTTCCGAAGAAAGTTAGAGAAAGTTTCTTCCTCGCGAAACTCAGCGAGTCTCTTGGTTTACCAAGCTCCTTGGTTTAGTTCGCGAGTCGACCACCAGACGAACGAACTCAAAGAACCAATAATGGATTAGTTTTTGTTAAATCTTAGTTGGCAAAGTAAAAGGATACTCTTTGAGACACTGTTCAAGGGAGAATTCATGATTTTACTCTGTACAAAAATAGTTTAAGTTTTTAAGCTAAGAAGAAATTGTTTGCAGTAAAGCTTTTTCCTCCTAGTCAATTTCTTGCTTGCGGAAGTATGACTTAAAACTCGTTGGACCATCAACAACCAAGCCAAGAATCACCGACAGTGTTGGCTTAAGCTCGAAACTCTAACTGGGGAAAATTTCCCGGTTTCGAATTCCGTCGAGCCCGGGAAATCTGACTGAAGGTTATCCCAAAGGTTTTTCCTCAGTCGTTCTATGCAAATGACAGGAATTAAATCCTCTGATACTGCATTCAAACATCCTTCACAATGTCAATATCCACAACATACCTGTTTAAGACACCTGAAGAGGGCAAGCATTGCACCATGGGCAGGCGTTCAAAAAAAAATTATAAACATTTTTATAGAAATAATTTATTTAGAATATTATACTAAACATTTTGAGTATTACATTTTAAACAATTAATATACTGATTGTAAAGTGTACATTATTTTCTGACACTCGGACAAAACAATTTTGATCTTTAATTCTGTGACGAAAGTCTACGGAACAGCGAAGGTAACTCTCGAAGTTGGTGACGGCTCGGTGAAGAGACACGTCGATTAAAGTTAGTGGGGTAAAGAACTCTTCAAGAAATTAAACGCTCTCAAAGTCTTTGTTGAGCAGAGTGACCGGTCCATACACCAGAACCTCCAGCCCGGGACAATGAGAGACGATGACCGGAACGACTTGCTGGCGCCGTCGACCTTGATCACGTTGATGCTCTTGAGCTCTCGACAAGCGACAAAGATCTTTCAACCCTTCCCCCGTGACCTCCACGCATCCAAAGAGCCGGAGCTTGCGAAGTGCTTTGCAGGTTGTGGCCACACTCTCCAGCACACGGTCGTCCACTTTGGCACACAGGTAGTCCCAGAGCCTGCAGGTTTCTCATGTTAGGGTTCAGGAAGAAGGAGATCCAGAACGGTGTGGAGATGTTGTTCGCTTGCATCAAGTCAAGTGATGTTAGGAAATTTCCCCAGTTCGAAGATCTTTACGATGCTTCTCTCGGTTAGTTTTTCGTCCGAGTCGCAAGTGTAGGACGCGAAGTTGACGACTTTTCACAATTGAGAACACACCCTCGTCTTCCATGTCCTTGGCGTTAATCTTGAGCGCTCGGAGCGACTCGGCCATCTTCGCGCAAAACTCCGCGACCTCGTCGCCCTGGACGTGCGATTCAACGCTGAAGACTCGGAGTTCCTCAAGGCTCCGGCATGACACCGTGACTGTTCTGAGATCGCAGGCGCCGAACTCAGGGTGCACACCGAGGTTCAAGGATCTCAGATCGTGGAGGAAGGGGAGGTCCTTGTACAGGTGGTGGTTGAGGCCGAGCGTGTTCTTCACCTTGAGCATGCGCAGACGGACACAGTGTTTTTACGACCCTGCGCAGGAGAGCCGGGGGGGTAGCGTGGTCGTGGTAGGTGCCGCGGGCACTTCTTGATCACCAAGCTCTCCGGCGAAAGTTTCGACTACTCACCTATAAACACCGGTCAAGAGGTCAACAGTTCCACCAAACAGTTTTCTGGTCATCATGTATGCACGATTTGGAAATATCTATTATCGCATATAGCCAAAAACTTAGTTTAAAATGCGATTAGAGAACTGGCGCCGACGCCTGCAAAGATTGATTGGGAAGCCTGCCCATGGTGCAATTCATGCCCCTCTTCGTGTTGCGGAAAGGACAATTGTGAAGGGATGTCCGAGGTTGTTTTTGAGGACTCAAACCCTTGCATTCGCATTAACGACTGAGGAAAACCTTTAGAAAAATCCTTCAGTCAGGATTGCCGATCTCAACGGGATTTGAAACTGGGACCACTCGAATCAGAGTTTCGCCTTAACGCTCGAGGAGAACTGTCGGTGGTGAGGTCAGAAAAAAATACGTATTGACTTTAGAACAGGCGTATCTCCTCAATAATGAAAATTCCAACTAAATTTAATGTTAAATTTTATCAAATAAAGTTTCGAAAAGTATTTGATAAAAGCAAATCAATTTTAGAAAATTATTAACATAAATGAAGGTGATACAATAAAATAACTGCTAATTTTAAAGCTCCAATATATGTATTTGTTTAAAAAGCAGTTGACTGAGTTTTCGAAAAGGAGTGCCCATTTGGTAATTGTTAGTCGATAACAATGATGTAGTCGTCTGCGGGGAGTTGGTGTTATTTAAAAAAATAATTTTAATAATTTCAATTTTTTTTTTAAAAAAATTTTTAGGTTTGCATTTATTGTTTTTTTTTTAT
>JAMZAV010014196.1:0-14783 GCA_024449915.1 Sweltsa coloradensis
GTATCATGAAAGTGATCTGATACTTTAGTTGTGAAAACCGCCGATTTAATATCAAGCTTAGATTTGGTTCTTACGTATGAATAACCAATACAACTACTAGCCAGATTATCTAAACAAAATGCTTCCCTAGTAGGTCGGTTAATACATCTCAAAAAGCCATTTGCTGCAAGTAAATTTTCATAGCTTTGCACAGTCTTATTACAACTATCAAGGGTGTTTATGTTTACATCTCCTATAATCCAACTATTTCCGTTTAGGTTGTTATTTAAAACATTTTGTAACTCTAATATAAATTCATTTTTATCGTTGTCTGGCGGTCTGTAAATGCAAAGCAAATCAAATTGTGTTTCCTTATTTACGCAAATATTACATATAATTCCTTCAAAGTGTGAAAATTGCATAGAAATATTTTTGATTACATAACTAGACTTAATAAACAATAACAAACCGCCACCACGTTTACCAACTCTAGAATTAACATATAGTTTCGTACCCCTCAATGACAAAATTATTCTTATTCACTTGCAAGCCTGTTTCACTTAACAACAAAAATCAATTTCAATATTTCTCCCTGCAATATAACCATTAATTCATCCCAATGTTTCGTAACAGATCTAATATTTATGTGACCCCCACTAAGCCCATTCTTCAGGGTAAACCAATCAACAAGGTTGTCTATTTGTATACATTCTATCACCGGAAGGTCAATGTCCGATAAGTCCATGAACTACAGAACGAACCAAACCAAAACAAGTAATTCGGCTAACTTATCTAGATCCCTCTGTGAGTTGATAACAATTGCCTGGCGCGTATCTTCGTCACGTCTAACGAGAATTTTCATACGATTAAACCAAACAAACTTAAAACCGTTTTCTTTTGCTTTTAGTTTTGTCTCCCACAGTAAGTTCCGATAGAAGGGTGCAAGTTTTCACTTAAACGTATGTTCCTTTCTGTAGGACAGTTTATCAGACAACACCTGTCGATTGGTTACTACCTGATGACGAGCGGCAAAGAATTGATCCCTCTTTTTTCTGAAAGAAATTGGAACAATTATTTTTCTTCGGATAATCCGTATTGCGAGATGGCAAGCGGTGTACAACCTCAATCTCCTCCTTTGAAAGTTCAACCTTGTATTCCTGAGCAACTTTTAACACGACACTTTCAATGTCTTCGTTTGCACGTTCATCAATGTTAATTATCTCCAAGTTTTTGTTCCTACTATACTGATCATTCCTGTTTATTTTGATATTTAATTCATCAATAACCTCCGACTTTTCTTTGAGCTTTTTGGACATAACCTTAACCGCTTGCTCACTAGTTTTAAACATTTGCAATATACACTCGTACTTTTCTTTTGATTCAGCAATCTCGTCTTTCATGGATCGAATGTCCGACACTACCGTATCCAATTTTTGCACAATGTCATTTAATGTTTGCTGGATCATAACGCCCTGCTGGCTACTCCCGAAATCAAACTTGCCTGATGGATCCCCCGGAGCTGGACTCCCTGGTTTATTCTCTCTGCATGCAACACAACGCCATTCCTTCTTCTTTAACTCCGACTTTGCACTATATGTAGATTTCTTTATGGAACAATCGTAATGATAACCAGAATCACAGAAAACACACACAATAATAATAATAATAATAATAATAATAATAATAATAATAATAATAATAATAATAATAATAATAAAGTAAAGATGCACAGCTTGCTACAGGTGTATGGAAACAATAGTGCAGAAGATCAAGGTATCTTAAATTTCAAGGAAGTTGGGGAAAAGATGCACTGTATGTTTAAGTAATATATTAACAATGGATCCAGGATATCATAACGAAGCAATTCACAATGACCCTGGAACTATTATAGAACATGAGGTTGATGATAATGATAACCTTAATCATACAAACAAACATCAACCATGGAGTAGAGAGGAATATAACGAATTACTTTGGTGCCATTTTTATGTGCAAGAAAAAACAGGGACAATAAATTTGAAACAAACCTACCAACTTTGGCGGGAACGCAATCCTAATAAAAGACCAGAACTTAATGCCAATAAGCTAGCGAATCAAAGGAGATTCATTGAAAGGAAAAAGAAACTATCTGATTACGAGTTAAGTGTAATCAACAAGATGTTAGAGTTGTGATTAATGGGAACAGCCTCAACTCAGAAGGGAAGAACTGGACAATGACATTACCGTACAAGCCTTTCCGGAACCCGCAATAGAAGAAATATACAATAGGCCACCAGATAGGGGTTATAGAGGGGAATTGCATGTCAATGAACACAATCTAGAGGAAGTGCATTCCTGTTTGACTGAAGAAAGTACCATCTTAAGGGACGAAATGATTTCTCAATGGATACGAATTCAAAATATTCCCAAAAAACTCCCGTGAACGCCTCGCTAAAATAAGATTGAACAAAAAAGCAGAACAATTAATCTCAGATGCTAATGCTGTTTTAGACCGAATTATTGCTGAATCGCATCCAATAGACATAACAAGCCTTAATCATCTAGTTTATGGAACAGCCTCAGTCATTACAGACAAGCTTGTGAAAAAAGAACAATCAGTTTATAAAAACAATCGTATTACACCAAAGTGGAAAATAAGAACAAAAACAAATTGATTCATGGCAAAAAGACCTATCCTTGTTTTATGAAATAAGAACTAAAATTAATCTTTCGTATAAACTTACTGTAAAGAAACGGCAACTTTTTGAAAAGTATAGTATACACAAGTCCCAAGATGCGGTTCAAGTAGAAGAGCAATTGAAACAGAAGATTCAGGCCAAAGCTCAGAGAATAAGAAGATACACGAAAAGAAACTGCAGTTTAGACAAAATAAACTTTTTTCAGAAAATGGAAATAAATTCTACAGAGAGCTTGGAAAAACAAACATTGAAATAAAAAAATCACCAACAAAAGATGAAATAGAAACTTTTTGGAATCAATCTGGGAAGATAACAAAAAGCATAATTCAGAAGCTAAATGGATTCAACATCAAGAATTGGATTGTGTTAATTCTCCGGATATGAATTGGAAGAAATTACAATGTGTGATTTGTCTAGTTCCCTTCGGAAAAGTGCTAGCTGGAAAGCACCAGGACCAGACAAATTATCCAACTTTTGGCTAAAACAACTGACATCCACTCATACTATTTTAGTAACTTTGCTCAATAATGCTGTGGCTCATCCTGAAGACGCACCAGTATGGTTGACCACAGGTGTTACGTATTTGTACCGAAGTCAGCACAAACTGAACACCAAAAAATTATAGACCTATCACATGTTTACCTACAATGTATAAAATCTTAACGTCAATAATAACTGAACGAATGCAAGTGTTTTTAGCTACAAATATGTAATCCCCATTAGAGCAAAAAGGTTGTTGTAGAAATACGTATGGAAGTAAGGATCATCTTCTGTTGAGTAAAGCTATAATGGAAAATTGTAAACAGAGACAGAAGAATCTTAGTGTAGGTTGGATTGATTACAAAAAAGCATTTGATAGTGTGCCACACAGTTGGATTTTAAAAGTATTGGAAATGTATAAGGTCAATCCAATTATTGTCAATTCTGCAAAAATATGATGCTAAATTGGAATACAAGTATGAAAATAAGAACGGAAACTGAAGAAATCGCATCAAGTAATGTTCACATACAACGAGGAATATTTCAGGGTGATTCGTTATCGCCCACTTCTATTTTGCATGAGCTTGTTTCCTTTGACAAAGTGCCTCAATGACGCAGGTTTGGGGTATGCATTATTGCCGAATGAAGACAAAGTCTCGCACCTTCTGTACATGGACGATTTGAAGTTATTCGCGAAAATGACGATGAACTTAGTATCTTACTAAATATCGTCAAACTTTCAGTGACGACATTTGTATGGAATTTGGAATCGAGAAGTGCAAGAAAGCGACATTCAAGAGAGGGAAGATTGTCGCAAGTGAAAACATCCAACTTGATGAGCATACCACTATTGAGGACATTGGTCAAGAATCAACTTATAAATATCTTGGTATAGAAGAAGGCAATGGTGTTCAGCATACAATGATGAAAGATAAATTGAGCAAAGAATACAAACGACGTCTAAGATTAATACTTGAAAGTGAATTGAACGGACGAAATAAAACTATTGCAATTGGTCAATTTGCTGTGCCAGTAATATCTTATAGCTTCGGGATATTAGATTGGAGCATAGAAGAACTTAAGAGATTGGATCGAAAAAACGAGAAAACTGTTGACAATGAACGGAATGCACCATCCACGAGCGGACGTCGAAAGACTGTATATTGCAAGGAAGAATGGAGGTCGAGGTATAACTCAACTAGAGGGGTCATACAAAACAGCAATGATTGGTTTGAGTTTATACATAGAAGGAAAGGGAGATGACAAATTTATTAGAATGGTTCAAGAACATGAGTCCAGCAAAGCTATGAGAAAATCTGTCATTAAGTTAGGCAACAAGTTTCAATCAGGTTTGGAATTAACCGATATTAATCAGATAAATGGGTCCATCACTAACAAGGTCAAGATAATCAAGAAGCAAATAAAGAACATTATCCAGAAAGATTTAATAAGTTGCTGGAAGTCTAAACCTTTGCATGGACAATTATTTACACGCATGGAGCAACCACATATTGACCAAGATCAAACCAATAAGTGGCTGGGCAGAAGTAATCTCAAAGGTGAAACTGAAAGTCTTATTGTAGCTGCACAAGATCAAGCCTTAAGAACAAAAAGTTATGAAAAAAGAATTCTCAAACTCGACGTAGATGACAAGTGTCGTTTGTGTAAGCTTTATGAAGAAAGCGTAGAGCACATTATTTCTGGATGTCCGGTCTTAGCAAAACGGAATACATCGATCGACATGATAAAGTTGGGGCATATTTGCATTGGAACATTTGTAGAAGTTACAACATCGAAACTTCTGACAAATGGTACATGCATATACCAGAACAAGTAGTTGACAATGGTAATGTGACCATATTGTGGAATGAGCTAATAATCACTGATAGAAAGGTTCTTCACAACAAACCAGACAATGTTGTTAAAAACAAAGCGACTCAAAATGTTTGATCATCGATGTAGCTATTCCATCAGACCGCAACATAGTCCTAAAGGAAGCAGAAAAACGCACAAGATATCGAGACCTTCAAATAGAAATTTCAACGAATGTGGAATGTCCGTTGTAAGATTGTTCCCATTATTATTGGGGCTTGTGGGACAATTGGAAGAAATTTTGAAGAGAACCTCCAACATATCTCTGGCAATCACTGGACTCCAGAGCTTCAAAAGGCAGCATTATTAGGAACCGCCCACATACTACGCAAAGTTTTAGTGTAAAAAAAAAAAAAATTGTTTCTGTTATTTCTTGTATGTATTGTATTTTGTTAAAGCCATGTATATTTAATTTTTATGTAATAGGGGTTTCACCTTAGAGATGTGGTTCATCTCTGGTGAAAGTTCTTAAATACCCATTATGTAATGTTCATATAGGTGATTAAAAGAAATAATAATAATAATAATAATAATAATAATAATAATAATAATAATAATAATAATAATAATAATAATAATACTTTATGGAACGGCCTCAGTTATTACAGACAAGCTTGTAAAAAAAGAACAATCACTTTTTAAAAACAGTCGTATTATACAAAAGTGGAAAATACGAATTCAAAAACAAATTGATTCATGGCGGAAAGACCTATCCTTGTTTCATGAAATAAGAACTAAAATAAATCTTTCGTATAAACTTACTGTAAAGAAACGACAACTTTTTGAAAAGTATAGTATACACAAGTCCCAAGATGCGGTTCAAGAAGAAGAGCAATTGAAACAGAAGATCCAGGCAAAAGCTCAGAGAATAAGAAGATACACAAAAAGAACGCTGCAATTTAGACAAAAAAAACTTTTCTCAGAAAATGGAAATAAATTCTACAGAGAGCTTGGAAAAAAAAACATTGAAATAAAAAAATCACCAACAAAAGATGAAATAGAATTTTTTTGGAAATCAATCTGGGAAGATAACAAAAAGCATAATTCAGAAGCTAAATGGATTCAACATCAAGAATTGGATTGTGCTGATTCTCCGGATATGAATTGGGAAGAAATTACATTGGGTGATTTGTCTAGTTCCCTTCGAAAAAGTTCTAGCTGGAAAGCACCAGGGCCAGACAAATTATCCAACTTTTGGCTAAAACAACTGACATCCACTCATACTATTCTAGTAACTTTGCTTAATAATGCTTTAGTTCATCCTGAAGACGCACCAGTATGGTTGACCACAGGGGTTACGTATTTGTTACCGAAGTCTGCACAAACTGAACAACCAAAAAATTATAGACCTATCACATGTTTACCTACAATGTATAAAATCTTAACGTCAATTATAACTGAACGAATGCAAGTATTTTTAGCTACAAATAATGTAATGCCATTAAAGCAAAAAGGTTGTTGTAGAAATACGTATGGCTGTAAGGATCATCTTCCGTTGAGTAAAGCTATAATGGAAATATGTAAACAGAGCCAGAAGAAGCGTAGCGTAGGTTGCGATTGATTACAAGAAAGCATTGATAGTGTGCCACATAGTTGGATATTAAAAGTATTGGAAATGTATAAGGTCAGTTAATTGTTGTCAACTTCTGCAAAATTATGATGCTACATTGGAATACAAGTATGAAAATAAGAACGGAGACCGAAGAAATCGTATCAAGTAATGTTCACATACAACGAGGAATATTTCAGGGTGATTCGTTATCGCCACTTCTATTCTGCATGAGCTTGTTTCCTTTGACAAAGTGCCTCAATGACGCAGGTTTGGGGTATGTATTATTGCCAAATGAAGATAAAGTCTCGCATCTTCTGTACATGGACGATTTAAAATTATTTGCAAAAAATGACGAAGAACTTAGTATCTTACTAAATATCGTCAAAACTTTCAGTGACGACTTTGTATGGAATTTGGAATCGAGAAGTGCAAGAAAGCGACATTCAAAAGAGGGAAGATTGTCTCAAGTGAAAACATCCAACTTGACGAGCATATCACTATTGAGGACATTGGTCAAGAATCAACTTATAAATATCTTGGAGTAGAAGAAGGTAACGGTGCTCAGCATACATTAATGAAAGATAAATTGAGCAAAGAATACAAACGACGCCTAAGATTAATACTTGAAAGTGAATTGAACGGACGAAATAAAACTATTGCAATTGGTCAATTTGCTGTGCCAGTATTATCTTATAGCTTTGGGATATTAGATTGGAGCATTGAAGAACTTAAGAGATTAGATCGAAAAAACAAGAAAACTGTTGACAATAAACGGAATGCACCATCCACGAGCGGACGTAGAAAGACTGTATATCGCAAGGAAGAATGGAGGTCGCGGAATAACTCAACTAGAGGGGTCATACAAAACAGCAATGATTGGTTTAAGTTTATACATAGAAGGTAAAGAAGATGACAAATTTATTAGAATGGTTCAAGAACATGAGTCTAGCAAAGCTATGAGAAAATCTATCATTAAGTTAAGCAACAAGTTTCAATCAGGTATGGAATTAACCGATATTAATCAGATCAATGGGTCCATCACTAACAAGGTCAAGGTTATCAAGAAGAAAATTAAGAATTTTATCCAGGAAGATCTAATAAGTTGCTGGAAGTCTAAACCTTTGCATGGACAATATATTACACGCATGGAGCAACCACATATTGACCAAGATCAAACCAATAAGTGGCTGGGCAGAAGTAATCTCAAGGGTGAAACTGAAAGTCTTATTGTAGCAGCACAAGATCAAGCCTTAAGAACAAAAAGTTACGAAAAAAGAATTCTCAAACTCGAAGTAGATGACAAGTGTCGTTTGTGTAAGCTTTATGAAGAGAAAGCGTGGAGCACATTATTTCTGGATGCCCGGTCTTAGCAAAAACGGAATACATTGATCGACATGATAAGGTTGGGGCATATTTGCATTGGAACATTTGTAGAAGTTATAACATCGAAACTTCTGACAAATGGTACATGCATAAACCAGCGCAAGTAGTTGACAATGGTAATGTGACCATATTGTGGAATGAGCAAATAATCACTGATCGAAAGGTTCTTCACAACAAACCAGACATTGTTGTTAAAAACAAAGAGACTCAAAAAGTTTGATCATCGATGTAGCTATTCCATCAGACCGCAACATAGTCCTAAAGGAAGCAGAAAAACGCACAAGATATCGAGACCTTCAAATAGAAATTCAACGAATGTGGAATGTCAGTTGTAAGGTTGTTCCCATTATAATTGGAGCTTGTGGGACAATTGGAAGAAGTTTTGAAGAGAACCTCCAACATATCTCTGGCAATCACTGGACTCCAGAGCTTCAAAAGGCAGCATTATTAGGAACCGCCCATATACTGCGCAAAGTTTTAGTATGAAGACATTGTTTCAGTTATTTCTTGTATGTATTGTATTTTTTAATGTCATGTATATTTAATTGTTTTGTAATAGGGGTTTCACCTTAGAGGTGTGGTTCATCTCTGGTGAAAGCTCTTAAATACCCATTATGTAATGTTCATATTGGTGAATAAAAGAAATAATAATAATAATAATAACATGGAAGTACTTGACGTAAGTCCGTACAACATGTTAGCTCTGGTTTTAACCGAGTTTGTATGAAATACATCCAATAAAATAATAATAATAATAATAATAATAATAATAATAATAATAATAATAATTTAAAAATAATTATCATAAGTTATGCTTTCGCGACCCGATATAATTGAAGAGAAATTATAACGTTGACGGGATGCTTCGTCGCGTCGTGGTGGTGAATAACTTACATTATTCTTGATTTCCCGACGTAGCGTCCTCACTGTGGAAGACATCCCTTGAAAATGTCTTCCACAGTGAGGACGCTACGTCGGGAAATCAAGAATAATGTAAGTTATTCACCACCACGACGCGACGAAACATCCCGTCAATGTTATAATTTCTCTTCAATAATAATAATAATAATAATAATAATAATAATAATAATAATAATAATAAAAATAATAATAATAATAAATAATAAAACGAAAAGGCAAGGAGGTTGAGAAGCGAAGACCTCATCACCGCCCTGAAATTGATGAATCATTGAGAAAAGTGTTTTTTAATTCTTTTTAAGTGCATTGACTTTATAAACAATAACAAATAATAGGTGACTTTTGACAGATAGTAGAATAATTTATCTAGAACAAGGAAAGTAGGGAATAACAGACAATGGATGTTTCTGCGGTGAATTGACGACTAGAATTTTACCCGCCTCCTGACGTCACGAGGCAACATGGCGGAATGAGTTGGGATAAATCCTCATTTCCCAAGTTTACGTCTGTTGAACGGCGCAGCACTAATCACGCTCTAGCTCTTATTCTATTCATTATTTGGACAAAACTTAAGAGGAATATTATTTAGCAAACATATCATTGCTTATAATAGCGATAATTGCGAATTTTTTTACTCAGCCGTTAACTTGTTATTACAATGTACGCATCATACATAAAAAATAATCAAAACGACTATAAACTTTCTCAACTTCAATTGACAAAAAATTACTGACCGGATTTTGACAAGACCTCCTTCAAAAAATTCATCTGGCTGTTTAGACAAGAAATAAATCAACTTCCTAGATAGAAAGTGTACTGAACGAAATTTTATAGCATAGGTTCATATGCAGTGTATGTGTTTTTATGACAAATACGCACTTTTGACGTGAGGATGAGCCGTGAAAAACTGCACGCTGCATATTAACCCATGCTGTAAAATTTTGTTCAGTGCACTTTTATTAGGAAGTTGATTTATTCTTGTCAAAATAGTCTGATGAAATTTTTTAAAAAGAGGTCTGTCGAAATCGATGAGTAGTTTTTTGTCAATTGAATTTGAGAAAGTTTATAGTCTTTTTGATTTTTTTTTATGTATGAAGCTAATTGTAATAACAAGTTAAACCTGTGTCAAAAAAATGCAAAAATCCTATTATAAGAATGATATTTTTGTTAAAATATTCCCTTTTAAAGTTTTGCCCAAAATAATAAAATAGAAAAAGGGGTTAGAGCGTGATAATGTTGGCCCCTTTCAGCAGAGTAAACATGGAAATGAGAATTACCCAACCCCGACACTTGGCCTTCGATCTTTTTAAGCTCCCCCCAAATCACCAGTGTCCATTCATTTCAGACCCCAAAGGGGGAAAAAAATGAGGCAGGCACAAAGGGACAGAAGAATAAAACATGTGTGTGATGCGTAGTTTTTTATAGGGTAACGTTTTGTACGTTTTAATGGTTATCAAAGGCCCTAGAGAGTTTAAAAGTGATACCTTTGTTAAAGTAGGGGCAGAGAATAGCCGACAAAGAAGAATATATTTAAAAAATAAAATGTTACCAGAAAAACATATTAATAGAATAGGAGGAAGTAAAAGACGAACTACAAGACATCAAGATGATAACGGCCCCACATCGACAGAGGACGCGAAGAAGAAGAATTTGATACCAGAATACTAGAACTTCCAAAATTTCCCTGTAATGCAATACCTAAAACTTCCAGTCTACCATTTTTATACCAGAAACCCCAGACCAACCCAGAACGTCCGAATACCAGAACGCCCAAACCCTACCAGAACGTTTCCGGACCTACCAGAAAAAACCAGACTACCAAAACGCCCCAAAAAACCACTAGAAATGAAAAACCCTTTTTAAAAGGGAAATAAGCCCCCCCAGAACGACAGACGATCAAACAAAGAGGGAATAGAATAACGCTTAGAAAATCCCCCTGAATTATCCATCTAAAGAAATCCTAGCTTTGCTTTTTGCAACAGCCATGTAAGAGTTTGCCACTTTAGAACCAAACAAAAGCCCCTACATACCTAAACCAAGTTAAAGGAAATGAGACAGCGGTACACATAATAACACCCCCAAATTTATCAGCTACACACAAGACGAACTATCATTTGCAGACGTTATGGGGAAATTTTATTGCAGTGAGCAGTGTTAGAATTTGGGTTAAAGGTAAAATCTGCCCATTCAAAGACAAACAAAAAAAGGGGAATTCCGAAATGGGAACAGCGAAATGGGGAATGATGAGTTTAAAAAAGATATGGGTTAGATTAAAAAAATTTGCGAAGGGGTAACGATCTAAAAATGTGGTACTTACTGCCAAAATATATTTGAAAGAATAAAGGGTTTCACAAAAAACAGAAAACTAAACAAATTCTTTGACGAAATTTGGATACATTTTAAACAAAAAAGTAAGTGTTTGCAAAGAGTTTAAAAAAAGATATAGAGAATGTAGCATTGAAAAAAAAAAAAACCCCGAATGTTAAAAGGGAAAGGGAAAAAAACGTTTTACCAAAAACTATCTAGTACAGAAGAAATAACGGGAAAAGGGAACCCCAACTAAGAGAGATAAAAGATTTTTGGGCAGGAAAAAAGGGGGTAACCCCGGGTAGCACACAACCAGGATGACAATGGATTCAAGACGAAAGACTAGGAGACGATTTTAATGAGGAGATTGAGGTATAACTTTTGATGAATTAAAGTCGAAAATCGGTGTACACAAGCTGGAAGCCCCAGGTAATGATAATTTTAAAAATTTTGGTATAAGAAATTCAATACTACTCACAATAAAATTTTAGAAAAGTCCCTCAACGATTTTAAAAAGGGGTTTAAAAGAAAATACCCGTATTTTTTATGAAAAGGAGAAACCCTTTTCTCAAACCGAAAAGATAATGACACGAAGAACCCAAGTAAATATGGGCCCAATACATGTCTACAAAACATATTTAAAATTTTGATCAGATAAAAAAATAAATTTTATAAGCAGTGTAAAAGAATAAATTCAGGGGCCCCGGGGAACAAAAAGGAGCTGTAAGAATCCGGGAGTAAAGAAAAAAATTTTATCGACTCTACTGTAAGAACAGGCACACAATAAAAAAAGGAATATTCACGAAAACTACTTTGACTACAAGAAAGCTTAGACTCAAACCAACAAATGGTTTATTAGATTTTACAAATATTAAAATAAACCCCAGTAATTTGAAATTTTTTGAAGACAGTAATGAAGAATGGGAAAAAAACACAAAAAAACTAAATAGAAAAACCAGCAGATAACTACAGACCAATCCATATTAAACTTTGGGCATTTTCCAAGGTGACATTTAGCGCTTAGGTTTTGTCTGTCATTAAACCCACGTCGCATAGTTTTAACGAAATAAACAGCGGTTTTAAAATAAAGGACAATTTAGGATGCACACAATTTCTCACCTATTTTTCATGGAGATCTAAAGTTATAGCTTTAAATTTTTTTCAATAAAAAATTTAATCAATAAAACATTTAAATTTAGTCAAGATATTGATGGGGGTTTGGGGAGGCAAGTGTAAACGCTACAATCGAAAGGGTAAGGTTTCGCAGGCAGAAAAGTTCCGTAGAGATGAAATAGGATTGGGGTAATGGAGATAACGAAGTAACAAAATTTAGGATTTCACAAGCTGCCAGAATTGAAAAAAAAAGTAATGAAAGAAAAAATTGATGATACATACAAGAAGCGACTAAAAAACTATCCTCAAGACGCAACTAAACGGAAAAGCAAGCCCCAGCAATTAATCAAGCATACCAGTACGACTATTATTCGGAATCATTAAATGGACGCGGGCAGACATCCCCGCGCTGGAAATATTTAATCGTACTACACTACTAAACACAGAATGCATCATCCTAAATCAGCAATAGAAGATTGGGCACTTCAAGAGAAAAAGGGGGACGAGGCCAATTGATCTGAAAAATATTTTAAACAATAGACATTTTAAGAAAAATTTTTTTACAAAAAAGCAACCAATCAAACGCATAGGGCGTGGTGCTAGCTGACAAATCATTAACTCCACTCAAATTTGCAAAAAGAAAAAAGTCAATCTAAAAAGGAAACTCAAACTGACGCTTCAAAAGAGTTACGTCTCTCAGAAAAACCCACACAAGAGAATAAGATGAATACATAAAGGTCACTAGATATTAAAAACATCAAATAGGGGTTAAACAAAAAGGGGAAAATTTGGAGAAAAAGAAGGTTTTTTGGTATTCAAGACAGAGTGATTGAACGAAAAATTTTAAAAAAAAAAACATTATACGATGGACAGTAAACGATAAAAGTAGAAAAAGTGGTAAGGGGTGAAACAATGAAACACACATATCCGGTGCCAGTCACATGTCAAAGGATTACCTCTAAAAACATAACAAGTAGCTAACATTTTCACCAAAAAAGCAATCAAGTACAACCTCATTTATACACACACACCTTTTACAAATACAAACCCGGAGAAAGTATAGTAGCAAGATTTCAAATTTTATTTTCGACCCAAGTTAAAAAGACCAAATATACAGCACAAAAAAGAGGAATAATTAAATTGACAAAAAAGAAACAAGAAACTACCCTTTTTGACGTTGCTTTCCCAATGTGCCATAACGTCGAGACTACTGGAAGAAAAAAATTTTACAAAATAGGAATTGCAAACGAGACAAGAAAATGTGGAAAAAGAAAAAGGTAAAACAAACCCATACGTGATATCGGCTAAGGCATCATACCCGAAGAAGCTACATGAAAGCATAAAACAACTAGATCTTCCACCCAATTTACATCGAGACTCAAAAGGCTAATAATACTAACACGGTAGAATAGTTCGTAAATTTAAAAATAAGAAGATACTTTCGAGTTCCGAGACCAGCTTCCATCCGACATGGGTCGTGGTGTCCCAAAATCCGAAAAAGCAAATGCTAGGATGGCGACGAAGAAATCGGCCAAAGACCGACACAGCAGAAAGAAAACATACTACAAAATATATTATAAATGACTTATTTTTTGTTAGAGTAAGACAAAGTAATAATGTAGGTTTAAAATAGATACACAGGAAGTACTTTTACGTAAGTCCGTACATCATGAAGCTCCCCGGTTTTGACCGAGTTTTTATGGGAAAACATCAATAAAAAAAATCTAAAAAAATAATATAATAATAATAAAATAATAATAAAAAAATTTAAAAAAAAAATTTAAAAAAAATAAAAAATAAATTAAATGGTGCACAGGAGTAGTAAATATCGGCGCGATGCAGTGTCCCAGCAATTCAGTTAGAACCGGCCAAAAAAATTTTCATTCGGCATAATTATATTTTTTACTCTATTTACGATAAAAATTACTAGGCATATGTTTTGTCGATTTTTTTAAATTGTATATAATATGTCTTATAAAAAATTGCGATTTGGACAATATTTTGAAAATTACCTTTATTTTGAGCTTTTAAAAAAAATTACAAAAATTTTAAAGGAAAAAGACAAAATAAGCCTAATTTAAAAATTATCTTTTTTAAAAAAATCGTTTTGTTTGTTACCGCCCAAAATGTATTGAATGATGTTTTGCAGCTATTTTAGGCCTTTTTAGCCCCAAAGTGGCGCACCTGGCGATACGCCTTTTTTAGTGAAAAGATGGTATTTATGTTCGAAATAACAATTTCATTTGGCCCCAAAGTAAAACTGTTTAGCTAATGAGAACACCCCTCAATGCATAATGCAAAGTTATGTTTTGTTGAACACGGAACGTAAGACATTGTATTTTTTGTGTCGTTTGCTTTAAAAAACCCATATTTTTCACGCTGAGCCCCAAAAAAAACTAAAAAGCAAATCTAATCGTGCAACGATAAACTTTTAAGGGAAAAAAACTAAAATTTTGTTGGTCTGCAACGGTCCTCTGTTCCCTTTGGATCCGCTTGCACCT
>JAMZAV010014197.1:0-34738 GCA_024449915.1 Sweltsa coloradensis
ATAGTTTGTACTGTGTTAAATTTTGCATTCAGCGAACTTCAGTTAGTTGAAATGACCTCCTCATTAATAGTTGTGCATTAAAAAAAGCAAATTCAGTACTTATGGTAGCCATTTTGGAAAATGGCCGCCATATTGATTTTACGGAGTAAATGGAACAATACTACAAGCTAAACCATTTTTTATGTTCCATACAACAACTGTGCCAAACGATTTGCTTGTATCACGATTTCCGGGATCCCACTGCAAATGAAGGCGCGTTGACGCATCCAGTTGCCCCACTCTGTGCCCTTCAAAACATCATACTGCGCGATATATTTGCACTAGAGGTCTGCGTCATACATACTTATTTTCAAAAAGGAGCCTATCAAACATTTGTTTGAGATATTTTTGTATTTGCCGCGAAGGGAAACATCTACAGACTACGGAAGGGGAAATGTCCAACAACATTAATAGCAAATTTGAAATAGTCATTATAATAGTCATTAGAGGAGGTACGGTAAAAACTTATTTCCTAATAATTTTAAAGTATGAACCTTGCTGAATATATCACACACTACTTTGATCACATGAAATATTTCTACAGGCAGAGGCAGGGTCATGTTTGAAGGAACGTAATATTTCTCGTCCGCCATCTTGATGACGTCATTTAGGCACTTTCCATATCGGTAAATTTCGGTAAATTCGGCTTTCCTACATCCTTGACTCATGTTGTTTCAATTTCAAGCATCAAAGGATGGTCACCAAGATCTTGCCACTATTTCACTTATTTGACGTCTTTTGCCATTGCATACTCATTGGCAGGATGCCTCGATTCAGACTGATCATACTTCTCGGGGGCACATTTTGGTCTTAATTACCAATTCAAAATTTAATTAATTTTCAACGAAAGACAGTTTATGACGTCTTAAATTCGGTTTTTTTATTTACATTGCAGTGTCATTTGTATAGATAATTTACTAAAATACCATTTCATGGTAAAATGATGGTACTTTGCAGCAAGAGATCCTTGTGGCGGTACTTGCTAAAACTTTTGCTACACTTGATGGCGGCCATTTGGTATTATGAGTCAAAATGATATCGTTACGTCAAATTAACGTCATATTCTGAATCCTTGTGGTCTATTTACAAGAAAAAGTGTATTCGTACTTTTGAAAATCGCAATTTTACGATTTTTTTCGATTTTTAAATTTTTTCAACTTATTACACCTACATGCTTTAACCAACTGTTATGATTTTTTCACAGAACATTAATTTTATGAATAAATATATTCGTGTGAAATTTGAACGTAATCGGAAAATTATTTCTTAATAAAATCGCAATTTTACACTTTTTTCGTTTGAAAAAAATTACGCTCATCCAACAACGCGGCGGGACTTAAGCGTTTTCCTAGTCATTACAATTCAACGTCAAATGAATATCATTCATGCTTCTATCATTAGCTTTACTAGGAAGCTTCGCAAACGCTTTTTCAGGAGCGTTGTTGGATGAGCGTAAATTTTTAAAAAACGAAAAAAGCGTAAAATAGAGATTTTCATGAGAAATAATTTTTCGATTACGCTCAAATTTCACGCGAATATATGAATCAATAAAATTAAGGTTCTGTGAAAAAAACCTTACAATCGAATACAGCATGTAGGTATATTAAGTAGAAGAAATTAAAAAAAAAAAAAAATCGCATAATTGCGATTATCACAGAAATGTTTTTTCGATTGCGCTCAAATTTCACACGAATATATAAATTCATGGAATTAAGGTTCTGTGAAAAAATCATTACAATCGGATAAAGCATGTCGGTGTTGTAAGCCGAAGAAATTTTAAAAATCGGAAAAAAATCGTAAAATTGCGATTTTAATGAGAAATAATTTTTCGATTACGCTCAAATTTACACGAATACATCAATTCATAAAATAAAGGTTCTGTGAAAAAATCATTACAATAAAATGAAGCATGTAGGTGTTATAAGTCGAAGTAATTTTTTTTAAATCGAAACAAATCGTAAAATTGCGATTTTCATGAGAAAAAAAATTTCGATTGCGCTCAAAAACGTGGCAGTTCTAAGTTCAAAGATTTCGAAGGTCCCCATAAACTTTTATCGCAATTGGAGTATCGGTTTAGCCGGAATCGTGTTAACAGACAGACAAAAATACAAAAAGAAAGGAAGAAAGAAAGAAAAAAAATATTCCGGATTTTTTTCTCTAGTGTAGTGAAATGGAATCTTCGCTTCGCTAGCTACGCTCATCCAATGAAAAATCGTAAAATTTGTTTTACTAATTGATATCAAGTTCCTTAGTTTTAAACCAATCATCCATCCATTTATTTATTTTTATTTATCCTCTCAAGAACTTCTCGAAGTCGTCGGCACAGTTTCTCCAAGCAAGCTGGGCGCACCTGGGCTATAATGTGGTATTATACAAAATGCCGCTTTTGAAAACCACTAATCCATGCTTTTCAACCCCATTTCCTCCGACGACCATGTAAAACCACGACCATAAAAACATGTGACAAAAAGAAAGAAATACACTTGGACCTAAATTACAGACACTGAAATGTGTTTTGCATAAACTGTAGATGTGTACTAAAATAAAATTTAAAAAATTATTTCAGAGTAGAACTAAAGTACCATGTGTAATTGTTTACATTGAAAACAAAAAATGGATTATTTTTAATTGGATGAGCAAAGCGAAGACTTCAATTTCACTGACCCCCAAAAAATTTAGCTCGAGTGTTTTTTGTTTGTTTGTTTTTCTGTCTGTTTGTTAGCACTCTACCAGGCAAACGGCATATCCGATCTTGATGAAAATTGGAGGGGACCTTCGAAACCTCTAAACTTAGAGGTGTAATTTTTTGGGTACAATCGAAGAAATATTTCTCATGAATATCGTACTTTTACGACTTTTTTCGATTTTTAGTGGGATATTTTCGTGCCATTTGGGCCGATTCTGACCAAACGGGTGGAGCTACAACAATAATAATAATAATAATAATAATATATTTATTGGTCCTTAATTGATCATTACAATGATATTGGACAAGTCAACAGTAACACACAAGGAGAAAGCAATACAAGACAACACAATAAAAACAAGTCAACAAAGATTTAAGATGTCAGGTATTCATTGACGGAATAAAACGGATTGTTAGTTAAAAACCTCTTCAGTTCAGTCTTAAAGTTTATTTTAGCTTGTTATATAATTTAGCGCCTGAGATATCAGGTCGCATACAAGATAGGTTTAGGTGATGCTCTCCAATTTTAAAATTATCTCTGTTCCTAGTAAAATGGTCATGGCAATCACCGTTTGTCGTTGTTAGCTTGTCATTATTTAAAACATATAAAATTGCATTGTAAATGTACAGGCAGGGCAAAGTTAAAATTTCTAGGTCTTTAAATAACTCCCTGCAGTGGGCATCTGTGCTTGGACCATATCCGTACACCTTTTTTTGTAGTCAAAAAGCTAATGGTAGGGGTAAAACCCCCACAGACATCCCATACTGTAGTTGACTGGATAGTGCAAGTAAACAAATTTTTACTAGTAGACGCATAATCCATCAGTCTTTTAAATAAGGTAACACCCCCTCAATTTTTTTTACTCGCATAATTGATGTGGGCCCCCATCCAGCCTTTGTAACAAAAACCCCAGCAAAAATCAATAACTTAAACAATAAATAGATTTAAGATACACAGGAGACTTCTTCAATTTTTTTTTTTTGTTTTAAACTGCACAAAAATGTTTTACAGCTTTAAAAAAATTTTTTATCATCCCCCCATAAAACATTGATTAGCGCCAGCCGTTTTAAATCAACGACTCAAGATCAGGTACAAATTTAAGTCTTTCGTTTCATTGCATATAGAGTAACTTTACCCATATTTACCGAATCAGTAAAGTTTTTATGAAAAGAAAAAAAAACAAAGGTGATAGCACCGAGCCGCGGTACGCCAAAAATTTAATTTCACTTCTTTTAAAAAAATTGTTTTAATTTACCACTATAAAAACAATTTGGCTACGATCCTCTAGGTCATTTTATCCAGGAATGAGGTTTCCCCGCAACCCCCAGGAGTTAAATTTTTTTAAGAAGCATTTCATGATTGACACTGTCAAATGTTTTAGAATGTCAAAAAATAAACCTATCACGTTTTTTTGCTTTTGTAATACCTCATTCATGAAGATAATATCACACTGCGGCGTATGGACCTCCCTTCAAAAATCCATGCTTTTATTTACGTTCATATCATCCCGGACTTTAAGGTTATGGGTTTATGTAGTACCTTTTAAAATAAAAAGTTAGCCGACCCATAGAAAAAAATTTTTTAATAAAATTTTTTTTACGGTAAAAAATACCATTGACAAGTAACAATAGAAAGTTGAAAAAACTAAACCTACAATGCGTAGGCAGAAAAGCAAAGCACTTGCAAAAGTAAAGATTCCCCCAAACTAAAACTTAAAAAGCTCATAAATCAACGCGTTTTGAAAAAAGTTTTTGCAAGTTCCTAGTTTTGTCAGTCACAAAACCCTGTTCTCGTACATTTTTACGTTTGATTACGGGAAAATAATTTTTTGGTATGAAACACTTTTTTTTTTTAGATTCCTTTTTCTAGAAATTGTGCTCTGCATTTTTTAGTGTGGGAAAGTATCATTTGGGGGCTTATTTAACAGTAGTTCTAAAAATTTTCAATGGAACATTTTGTAAAAACAGTAGGGATTTTCCCCAATTTTTTAAAAATTTCGGCGGAACTCGCAAAAACTATGAAAAGCCACGATTTGAAATGTAGAAAATAAAAAAATAAACTGGGCTATGCGCCCAGACCCGCATACTGGGGGCATCTCCCCAAGCCCCCCATTGTACCAGATGTTCTTTACTTTTCCCGAGCGCCCAGGCCATATACATCATAAGAAATAAATAAAAGGGGTCCTAATATTGAACTTCTTTCAAATAATGACCTTGTTTGCCCCTTATGAAAACCCATGGGCGATAATCTTATCGTTTTGAAACGTAGTCTATGTGTAAACAGGTATTTTTTTAGTAAGAAAATGCATTTTTCGTATATACAAATTATAAATATATTTTTATTTAGGGTTTAAAAAAATGTAGTCTCTTTTATTACCCTCGTGGCTGTTTGGTTGTCACAATGCTGGAAACCTCAGGCGTGCACGCAGCCCCGGGGTAGTTGTGGGCAGGAGGGGTAAGAAGAAAGCCAATTACCCACTGAAGACCAATGCCGACAGCACCAATCAGCCCTCCGTGCACTGATACAGACTAATGTCTCTGAGACTGAGAGGCGAGCGCAACATCAAAGAAATTTTTGGCAAAGAGAGCTCCCCTGGCATTGGCAACCACTTTATAGGGTTTCACTTTGCCGTAATAGACTATTTGCCCCGTCGCACTCGCCTCGACGTCAGCTCGAACACCATTGAACTTCAGTATAGGTATCCGATATCCAACCCCAGGAAACATACACAATTTTTAGACACATTTCTGTATTCCTTCATTAAAAAAAAAAATTCACATTTGGAGTCTATACCCACTAAGTCAAATTGAAATTAATTAGAAATAGAATTCAAATATAAAATAGGAAAGAGAAAGGAAAAGATAGAAAAATGAAAAAAGAAAAAGAAAAAGAAAAAAGAAAAAAAATCGAAAAGGAAAACGATAAGAAAAAGAATAGGACAAACTGATTGATAAATGATCCACTCAAATTTATTTTAAATAAGGTTAAGGCTTTTCGATCGCGTTTTTCTATTTTCCAAAATATGCTACTAGTCAAAATATAGTGAATGTCTTTCAAACCGGCTATTTTGAAATCAAACTATTTTTTCGAATTTTTCTTATCCGTACACGGCCAATATCGCCACCTCAAAATATTTCAAACTTCAATTTGCCTCCTTCAACGTAGGTGTTGTGCTTTTTTGACTTCATTTCAACTGGTTTTCTTGGCTGACTGAGGAAAAAATATTTTTTAAACATTGTCGTTCTGCGATTTTTTCGTTTGGGTACAAATCGGTTTCAAAATAAACGCCCAAACGAAAAAATTCTCAGGAAAGACAATTTTTTAAAGAAATCTTTTTCTCTCAGTCAGCCCTATAGAAACCAGTTTAAAATGAATTCACAAAAGCAACCAACACCTACGTTTGAATTGGTGTGCCCTGGCGAATTGAAGTTTTAAATTATTTTGAGGTAGAGATATTGGCCGTGTACAGAATAAGAAAAATTTGAAAAAAAACAGTTTTGATTTTCTAAAATAGCCAGGTTTCAAAGCCATTCACTATATTTTGACTTGGTAGCATATTTTGGAAAATAGAAAAAACGCGGTCGAATAGCCTTAACAGAATTATGGGAATAATACAAAATTTAGCGGAAGAAACCACCCAACGCGAATCTTCATTCTTCTGTTCAGATACAACCATTTTCTACAAAAAAATCTTGATTTAAATATAATTATATCAGATTTACAATTATTCAAGATTGTATACAAGTCAAAAACTGATCGCAGCAATCAATAATATAGCTATAGCTTCTGACATCGAAGCGTACATTTACATAAAGGTAGGCTATGTCTACTTATTTATATTGTTGTATTTTGTTTTGAATTATTTTATAATATTGTATAATAATTACATCGCCATGCTTCAGCCATTTCCATAGTTTTGTTCTTCATGCCACATTCACCTTGTTGTTTATATACATCAGGAAGGTAGTTTACTTAATTAGTCCACATAAAATGTTACTTGTGCTATTGGACCTACTAATCAACAAATAAAATAAATTAGTTTTGTATTCATAACATTAATTTATAATAATATATTTTCAGGAAACCCATAGATTAAGAAACCTTACTCATTGCAATATTATGTGATGTATCCAAAACTTTTGATTTCACGTTACATGACACTAGCTAAACTACTTTCAGACAATAAATTCAAATTATCATACCCAACTTAAACAAATTATACACACAAAAAAACTAACCCCAAAAACCAATACAACTTGCCAGCAGCAGAAAAAAATAAATTTTTACCATATTATGATTTAAATGTAAAAGTTGAATTATTCTTAGATCACTGATGAAAATATTTAGTATTTCCACAATGCACACAAATAATATTCCATCAACACATCACCAATATAAAAAGCTACATGGGTTGATTTTCATGGCTTAACAAAACGTAACATGCTGCAGTAGGGCGGGGGTGAGGGTGGGGGAGGAGTGTGAAAACATGTGTCTTCCGACCATACTTCGGCAAAAGATACACGAGTGGTGTGAGGGCGACCCCAACATGTGCCACCGTGTGGGTGCCCCACTAGCGACGGGAAGAATACATTAAAAGGACTTGTCAGGAGGCTAGCTACGAAATCGTATAGAGTTTGGGAATACGCGTCCATACCACTGATTCCTGTATTTCCTATTAAAAATCTCGATCTTTGGTTGGTTATCGTTCACTCGTCGATGGCGTCGGGGCCTGCAGGGTTGGCTTGATCACTTTGGTTTACTGTCCCCCAGTGAAAATCAGTTGTGTGACTGAGTGAACCCTGTCAAATTAAAATTTTTGGAGGAAATAATTGCGATGTCGCTGAATTTTTGCAGAGACCTTCCTTATATAATACTAATCAAAATATTAAAACTCCCCGACAATCGGACTGGAGCTTCGGCCGCCATATTGGAAAATGGCGGCCAAAAAGTGTTGGTTTTCGAATATCTCCAAATTAGTTGGAGATAGACAAAATGTCTCAATGACAAAAATATTCCCCATTCAATTCCCTACAAAAAAAGGTATCTTTTATAGTTTTGATAGGGACAAAGGTTACCTCACAAAATCGTGGTTTATATGTTTGTTCGCGCGATTTCCCGGCGCTATTGTGGTAGTTATATTTTTCTCTTAGCTATTGGTATTTCTTGTTTCGTATTCATAAGTTGCACATATTGTTATCACCTGTTTGAATTTCTGCCTATCAGACGTCATTTCCTGGTTCTCTCGCATTCGACTTTATGCAAGTGCTTTGTCAATGCAGTTCGCCTCTAGCCTTCACTCGATGAAGTGCAAAGTTCGTTTTCGTCTCAACTTTTCTCGCTCGCACCTCGCAACGCACGTGTCCGCTCTCCGGACATTGCACTCACTGTACGTATTCACGTGTGTAGCCGCCTGCCGCGTCCGTCTTGGAATACAACGACGGATTTCCGAGCTGCAGTCCTTGGTTCGACTTGCCTTCCAGGCATTCTCTAATTTCCTACTACTCTTCCAAACTCGAGCTTCTTTATCCCTGTTCTCTCTCGCGGTGGGCTTAACATCTCGCCCATCGTACTTACCTCTGCACTGCCTCCTTCAGCCTACGTCAAGACCACGGGGTAAGTTCAGATCAAAATATATACAGTCCATTATTCTCGGAGTTGAGCACCTCGGCTCGAACACATGGTCCTCCGCAGCCGGATGCTCCGGTGATTTTCCGCATTTTTCGCAAATAGTTTCTCATTCAAGGTTAGTCCTTGTTGGTCATCGCACTACACACACGGTGTTGAGTGTTGTAGTTTTCCGCTCTCGTGTTTCTGTTGATTGCGCTATTCAGTGTAATTGTCTCTTACGTTGTCTCCTCTTATTGTTGATACTTGTAATCTCCGTTCATCATGGAAGAGTTGCAAGCTCAGCAGAAAAAGTTAGTTGCTCGACGCGAGTTTATATTCGCGTCCGTTCAGCGAACGTACAATGCGTTCGAAAAAATAAAACCCGATCAAGTTGAGGCATTTAGGCCCCGTTTTGATAATTTGTCTCAATTGGAATCTGAGTTCCGCGAAATCCAAATGTCTATTGCCGAACTCAACACCAAGTAGTTCTTCCCGCTAAATCGATCGAATAGACAAAGTTCAAGACAGTTTTGAAACGCTTTCTTTGCTTGTAAGTTTCGTTATACTACGGTTGTAAATTAAATCAGCGCCCTGTTGTGACTCAACCTGGTCCTCTGTCCGCCTCAGTTCACCATCTCTTGCATTGCCAGTCATAGATCTTCCCAAGTTCAAAGGAGACATTTGCAAATGGCCCGAATTCTATTCTCTTTTAAAATCTCTGATCGATGATAATAAATCATTAAGTAATGTTCAAAGTTACACTATTTAACAACTTCATTGTCTGAAACTCCGTTGGCCCTCATCTCAGAGTTTCAAATAACTGAAGAAAATTACCCCTCGCTCTGAACACTCTCATCTCTCGTTATCAAAACAAGCGATTACTAGGGAGTTTGTATGTCCACAAGATTTTAGATTTTGTTCCTCTAAAAACGTCATCCTATGACGGTCTTCAAGCGTTTCTAAAAACACATCGCAACTCTGTCGAATCTCTGAAAGCTCTGAATATTCCCGATTTAGGTGATTTCTTATTGTTATGTTTGGCATTAGCAAATCTCGATGCGTCATCTCACAAGGCTTATGAAAACAACAAACATCTAATTCAACTCACCGATTACAAATCGCTAATCGACTTTCTCGAAGACCAACCTAGAACGATGGAGTTATGTGCTGTCGGGAAAAGTTCTGTTACTACCGTCAAACGTTCTCTCCCTTCAAAGCGAATCAACACCTTGTTAGTGTCGTCACCTGCCTCGAACAACAGTGTGCAGCGCGTACCCACTAACTCATCTCGTAATCACTCTCATACAACTGTGTCCGCTTGTCCGGTATGTAAGGCTTCTCATACATTGTACCAGTGCAATGTTTTCCGTGGGTTTTAAACCATAGACCAACTTTTATGACACGCTGCGCCAATTAAAACGCTGTTTTAATTGTATGGGTGCACACCTGCGATCCCAATGCACTTCCACGAAATCATGTTCTGTGTGTCAAAGCTCTAAACATCATTCTATGTTACATTCTGAATCCGCTCCGTCTCTCGCTGACGATACTCCTGTCACCGAGCAAGGTCCTTCAGCGCCCCAGACTCTGTCATGTCAAGTCCAGGCTTCGAGCCCCACTCATCAAACTGTCATACTAGGCACCGTTCGCGCACTCATTAGTGACGCGCACGGGATCATGCAACCCTTTCGCGCGGTTGTTGACTCCGGGTCACAAATCTCTGCTATCACTAAGTCGTTAGTGCAACGTTTGGGCTTGAAAGTCAATCCAGCCACCGCCCAACTGTCAGGTGTCGGACAAACTAATACTCGAGTGCATGGTATTGTGCAATGCATTTTTAGCTTCTCGGCTCTCTGGGCAACCCTCTATGCATGTCAATGCACACGTTCTCTCACTATTGCCGGCAATTTGCCTACATCCTCCGTGTCCACTGACGTCATAGAGCGCTATCATGACCTTGACCTCGCTGACGATCGCTTCAATGTACCAGGGCCCATTGATTTCCTCATTGGTGCCGATCTCTACTCAGACATTCTCTGTAAAACCGGACACACGATCGTAGGCAGCAAACCTGCCGCACTCAAAACGGTTTTTGGTTGGGTAATCTTAGGTCCGGTTCACGCTACTCAACCAGCACCTGAGTCATCCTACTCATTTCTCGCTGTGACAAGCTCCCCGTTGGAACATACTCTCCGTCTCTTCTGGGAAACAGAAGAAGTCAGTCGACCTCCCTCTCTGGACCCAATGGATTCGCTCGTTGAAGAGCACTTCATTAAAACTCACTCGCGCGACCCCTCTGGCCGCTACTCGGTCGCTCTACCATTCAAGCCTGATTGCGTCATGCCAGGCTACAATCGTGACGTCGCGCTCAAGACTTTTTTTCAGTTTAGAGCGTCGTCTGAAGCGTGATCCTCCACTTCATGACTCATATCATGAGTTCATGAGTGATTACGCTCGTTCACTGCACATGCAGCCTTCCTCTCGACCTGCGGAGTACATAATCCCGCATCATTGTGTACACAAGGTCACAAGCTCTACCACTAAACTGCGAGTGGTATTCAACGCCTCCTCTCCTGATAAAAGTGGAGTCGCTCTCAACCACGTCCTGCTGAGTGGTCCTAAGCTTCAAAGTGACCTTCCCACTGTTCTAACCACTTTTCGCACTTATCCTGTAGCTCTGTGCGCGGACGTGAGACAGATGTACCGTCAAATCCTTGTGCACCAGGACGATCGTGCTTTTCAGCACATATTCTGGCGTCCTGAGCCCTACTCTCCCGTCGTTGAGTACGAGCTCAATACAGTGACCTACGGTCTCACTCCCTCTGCCTTCCAGGCCCAACGAGTGTTGCAGCAACTGGTCGTGGACGAAGGTGCTAAGTTTCCTCTCGCTTCACGCGCCCTCACTTCAAAACATCTACATAGATGACGTAGTTTCAGGCGCCAGTGACCTTGACGAAGCCCTCGTGCTTCGTGCTGAGTTGCAGTCACTCACTCAGTGTGCAGGCATCGAGCTACGCAAGTGGGCTAGCAATGTTCCTGACGCTCTTAGCTCCCTCCCCAAGGACCATCTAGAAACTCCCCTGGTCTTCTCCAACGACGAACAAACTTTGAAAATTCTCGGTCTGTTGTGGGACCCTCGTTCCGATTGCTTCAGCTTCCACACTCTGCCCTTTGTAGGTTGCGTCACCAAACGGTCCATACTCTCCTACATCGCGCGCATATTCGACCCACTCGGGTTTCTCACCCTTTCGTCTCCTGGATGAAGGTGTTCATGCAGAATCTCTGGCTCTTGCGCGTGGAGTGGGATGAATCACTCTCGGGAAACACTCTCTCAGACTTGGCTCACTGCCCTTGAAAGCGTGCCCAAGTTGAGTGATGTTCATGTTCCGCGTCTCCTCGTCAGGAACGATGCCCACATACCGGCTTGTAGGGTTTTGCGACGCCTCCGAGAAGGCCTATGCTGCTACTCTTTACTTGCACGTTGAGACGTGCTCGCAATCTCACGTCAGATTGTTGAGAGCCAGGAGCAAGGTCGCGCCCGTCAAGCTGCTCACTGTGCCCAAGTTGGAACTCAGTGGAGCATTGTTATTGTCTAGGGTGCTTAAAGACACCCTACCCGCTCTCAAGCCCTTGCACATAGAAACAGTGTTGCTATACACTGACTCAACTATCGTGCTCGCTTGGCTCAGTACCCCCCCGCACCAGCTGAAGACATTCGTCGCCAATCGGGTAGTCGAAATACTCGAGACCACTTCTCCCCTGAATTGGGCTCATGTTAGTTCTGAAGAGAACCCTGCCGATTGCGCCTCTCGGGGGCTGCTCCCCCTGGACCTGTTGAACCACCCCATATGGTTCTCTGGTTCCCCCTTCATGCGTTCTCCCCCCTCCACGTGGTCTCGCTCGGTCCCGTCGGTTGAACCCAGCCACGACTTGCCCGAGCTGAAAGCGTCTCCCACGGTGCTGATAACTCATGATCCCGTCATTGATCCTCTGCTTGTCAAACTGCAGAGTTTCTCCTCGCTCTTGAAAGCCAAGCGCGTGTTCGGTCACGTGGTACGCTTTTCCCGCATCTTGCTTGCTCGTCGAAGTAACCTTGCACCCCCCTCTGGTCCTCTGCTCCCGTCCGATCTTGAGGACGCGATGCGCCTGTTCGTGCGCATCACTCAGCAGCAGTACTTCGCTGATGAGCTCAAGCAACTGGCTAAACACTCGTTTGTGACCCCCCGCATCGCCACCCTCAAGCCCTTCATTGACTCCCGTGGGTTTGTCAGGGTGGGCGGGAGGCTTCATTATTCTTCTCTCCCCGAAGAAGCTCGTCATCCCCTCTTGCTTCCCAAGGAAGCGCATTTGTCCGCGCTCTTGTGTGATGCCTTCCATCTCTCCTCCTTGCACTCTGGCCCCCGCACTGTGCAAGCTCTCATTCAGCAGATGTATTGGATTGTCTCTCTGCGTGGCTTGTTACGGCAACGCATTCCCTCGCTGCTTAACCTGTTTCAAATTCCGCGCCAAGCCTAATCAGCCAATTATGGCTAATCTGCCTGAACCTCGCGTCAAGCCTTCGCGTGCGTTCCTCCACGTGGGCACAGACTACGCTGGCCCATTCTCAGTGAAGACGAGTCCTCGTCGTAATGCCTCCATCGTCAAAGGCTACTTATGTCTCTTCGTCTGCATGGCCACCAAAGCTGTGCACCTTGAGCTGGTCTCTGACCTGTCCACTGAAGCTTTCCTGGCCTGTCTTGATCGGTTTCTCGCCCGGCGTGGACTCCCAGCTCACATTTACTCCGACTGTGGCCGTAACTACGTAGGTGCTGCTCGCTCGCTCCGCGAGATCTACGATTCTCTCACGGCAGCTGAGACCGCCATCGCGGACAAGCTTGCACTACGTAATGTTAGGTGGCATTTCAACCCCCCTTACGCTCCTAATTTCGGTGGACTTTGGGAAGCCGGGGTAAAATCCGCCAAGTTACTCCCTGCATCGACTAATTAAGGACTCCGCCCTTAATTTCGAGGAGTACTCTACCCTGTTTTCACGCACGAAGCCGTGTTTTAATAGTCGTCCGCTTTGTGCCACTTCGTTCGACCCCCTGGATGGCCCAGATTACCTCTCTCCCGCACATTTGTTGATCGGCACCTCGCTTCTCGCACCTCCCGAAGTTGCTGTCGTCGAGAATGCCTCTCACCTCTCTCGTTGGCTTCAAGTCCGTCAACTGCATCAAAGCTTTTGGACACGTTGGTCCTCTGAGTATCTGCACACGCAGATGCAGTGTGGGAAGTGGGTGCGCGCGTGCCCGAACCTCAAGGTCGGTGACGTGGTCTTCGTGTTGGAACCCGCTACCACTCCTTTGTCTTGGCCTATTGGCCGGGTGGTACAAGTGTGCCCTGGCAAAGACAACGTCGTCAGAGTGGCGTCCGTTCGGACTCCCAAAGGAGTGTTTACCCCTCCGTGAACAAGTTGGTGATCCTCCCTCCTTCTTAGTTATTCGTTTTGGCTCGGCCTTATAGTTGTAGTTCTTAGTTATTTCTCTTGGTCCTATCTAAAATATCCATTTTAGGTGGGCGGTTATGTTCGCGCGATTTCCCGGCGCTATTGTGGTAGTTATATTTTTCTCTTAGCTATTGGTATTTCTTGTTTCGTATTCATAAGTTGCACATATTGTTATCACCTGTTTGAATTTCTGCCTATCAGACGTCATTTCCTGGTTCTCTCGCATTCGACTTTATGCAAGTGCTTTGTCAATGCAGTTCGCCTCCAGCCTTCACTCGATGAAGTGCAAAGTTCGTTTTCGTCTCAACTTTTCTCGCTCGCACCTCGCAACGCACGTGTCCGCTCTCCGGACATTGCACTCACTGTACGTATTCACGTGTGTAGCCGCCTGCCGCGTCCGTCTTGGAATACAACGACGGATTTCCGAGCTGCAGTCCTTGGTTCGACTTGCCTTCCAGGCATTCTCTAATTTCCTACTACTCTTCCAAACTCGAGCTTCTTTATCCCTGTTCTCTCTCGCGGTGGGCTTAACATCCCGCCCATCGTACTTACCTCTGCACTGCCTCCTTCAGCCTACATCAAGATTCGGGGTAAGTTCAGATCAAAAATATATATTACAGTCCATTAGTCACTGGAGTGAGCACCTCGGCTCGAACATATGTTGCTTATTGGAGTACCAGACTAATTCCTAATTTCACGCAGCAGCAAACAATGCCCGGTAATCCGAAGAAAGCGATTTAAATCAAAAAGAACTTTGTTCGGGGTAATGCAAAGCTTACATTAGGAATTTTAAAAAATCAGCTGTCTGAAAAATCGGATTTTGCATTTACCGGAAATTTGGGTTTTTCCATTGTTGGCATTTCCTCAAAAAATGGCCATTTTTACTGTCCATTTTAAGCACTAAATAGCATTGGAGGAAAAATTTTATTTCTATGTACATGAAATGACTTAAAAAATTATCCGATTACAACCAAGTTTAAATCCAACATGGCTGACTACTTCATAATGATCCACAATATGAATACAGTTTTCGTGCTGTTTTTACCACTCTTTTTGTTACATCATTCACTTTGCTGTTGTTGTAGATATAGGGAATTATCAGCCATATTGGAGTAAACCTTTAGTTGTTATCTCATCGATATTTAAGTCACTCAAGGCGTAGAAAGAATTGTCCTCCAAGGTTTTAGTGCTTAAAAATGGACAGTCAAACATGGCATTTCCTCAAAAATGAAAAACCCAAATTCGGGCTGGGTTAAATGCAAAATCGGCATTTGCAGACCTGATTTAAACGAGGGAGCGGAGCGACTGAGTGTCTCCAGTCAATCAAAATGATCTCATTCTGGATCTGTCTCGGTATGTACGTCGAAAATCAGCCCGAAAATGACTGAACAGATTGCGCTGAAATTTTAAAAAGACATCCGGCACGAGTTTATGAGAAATGTTAAACAAAATCAGCGAGATCCATTGCGATTAATCCCTGATTTTTTTTTAAATATCGATCATTTGTTTAGTAGCAGCTAGCGGGACGAACTTACGTGTCTGCCATGCAGTAAGTGTAAGCATAGAGCATTCCGCACGGAGGGTTGAGGTTCGATACGTTAGTTTTGAACTTTTTTATATTTACACCTCAATATTATTTGTGCGGTAGTGAAATGGAAAATAAAAATTAGGTGATTTTGTTTTATCTTGGAAATTGTTACATGTTTCAATCTAATTACGTTTGAACACGATTCGCATTTTGAATGTTCAATTTAACTAGGAAAACGCCAAAGCGATCGTAAAACGACGTTGTGAGCCAAGTGTTGGTACCTGGTGAACATCGCCTTTTTCTCCCATATACCCTAAGGCACGATCTTAGCCAGTATGGGGAATATAAGGGTACATACACCGGGCGCACTCACTCGTTTAAACAACGACTTGGCGTTTCCTAGTTTAAAAATACTAAGGGAAGCTTTCAGGAAACCCGTACCCAAAAGTCCTTTTTGTATTTTACTCGATTCTTATGGATGTACCGGCATTGTTTGTAGTCCGTTGGAACAAGCCGAAACACCCCATTTCCAAATCCGGAAACCAAGAGCACACCAAAATTTAGGAGTAGGAAAAGACGTATTTTAGAATGTATTTTCACGGGAGGACACGCAATGGAGCATATAAGTCACTGTCATTGGGTCCACAAGGATGGCGCCCAGAATACTTACTTTAAAATTGCTGAATCACAGAAGTAATCATCAGATTTGGATAAACCAGGTATGTTTATTCGGTTTTTAATGCTTACAAAAAAATTCATTAAAAAATTTTATCGCAAAATACAATCAGTTTAATATATTTATATATTATTACATGTTTTGCAACTTTTATAATTATATGTTTAACCTTGGCTTTATAGAGGCGACTATGACCTGTTATGTAAGTACTTTAGACAGAAATTAAAAAAGTGACTACACCATATATATATAATTATTTTTACGTAGAATCACTAGATTGTCAATAAAAAATTTTCATAATACTAAAATAACGCCAATAAATCCCAATTTTAAGTCCCGCAACGAAATTCTTGCAATGTTTTGATAATTAATTATGAAATTAAGAAATCAATTAAATCCCAATTAAAAGTTTCTTATTCCCGTACCAAATTTCACGTAAGTGACACACAAGAAACAATATGACCACATGAACCAAAATAATATACGTTCCAAAAAATTAAGTTCCATCACTTCCTGTTAATTCAATTAATCAATTAATTATAAGCTAAATGACAATAATCTCATTTAATTTGTGTGTGTTTTAAATTAAAACACAATGTGGTCGACCTGGTATATGTTTAAAGCTAGTTTTAAGACGAATAAAGTCATGAAGAAAAATAATTAATGAATCATTAATTAATAAAACAATTAATTACATTTAGTTAAAATATCCCACTTTTGACAAAGTATGTTATGTATAACTAAAAACTGCAAATCCTCGTCATAAAAAATAAACTACTTTACTGACATAATGCAAATGAATCCGAAAGTCATATCCCGAAACATAATTTCAATAACTTACCGATTAATTAAAGAAATTAAGTGAAGAATACTTATAATCTCAATAATGTGGTTGGTCACTCAATTAAACATACAAAATGCCAACAGAAGTCTCAAATATAAACAATGCTAGTATAATAAAAAAATTATCGTCAAATTCATGCACTTTTCCGTTTAATTGAATAAGAATGATTAAATTAATTGATAAATCAACATGTGTTGTGAAAATAACACAGCCACACTGGGAACCATTTGCTGCCTTATTTTACAGGAAAAAAAAAATGGTTTTTATGCGGAAATTCAAACTAACAGGAAAAGTAGCCAGAACTTACTTTGGGCTATTCCTATAATTTTTAAAATATACTTTCATTGTTAATATTTGATAATTCTGTTGGCTTTTTTAGGTGTTAATTGAGTGCCTAAGAACACGTACGTCTGGGCCTTGTAAGGGCACCATTATAAGGCTAGCCGGCGGAAAAAACGTCCATGCCCAATGAGGCTAGCCGTGGTGGCTGGTATTACGTTTTTGGGCGTCATGGCAACATATGGCCATGAGTCCGGGCCTGTTCGGGACGGCCATCCGGTAGCCAGACGAAAACGTATACTGCGTTGTCATAGGCTAGCCGGGTGTGGCTGGTACTGTTTTTGGCAGTCATGCCAAGTATGGTCCTGCGTCCGGGCCTCGTCGGACGCCATCCGGCTAGCAGTACGGAAAAACGTGACGTTTGTTCATATGGCTAGCCGTGTGTCTGGTTGTGGCTGGCTATTCGTTTTTGGCAGTCATGCCAAGTTCATGGCCCATGCGTTCTGGACTCGTACGAGGACGCATCTGGCACAGCCAGAAGCACGGCTAGCCTTGTGGTTCGCCAGATCCAGCAAGGACAAGTTTTAATTTACTGATGACTAGAATAAGCCATGTTGCCATATGTGGGTCGACAGGAAGTTTAGGACTCAATGGGAGTTAAATAAGCTTACGCTACATATTTATCATAATTTTTTTATAAATAACTGTCAATGATATATTTCATGATTTTGTTTTTTCCTGCGCTGGATGTGAGGAGTGGTATACTTACATGAAACATGGACAGTTTCTGGCACCATGCGCCCGCCGATTATGAATCCACCTTCTTGCTGGGCGGTGCGTAACGTATGCAGTGTTACCCATTAGTATGAAAGACCCAATTTCTGGCAAGGGCTGAGTGGTTATAACTATCTCATATAAGACTTCTGCGTGGTTCTGCATGCATTACCAATTAGTATGAAGCACGCCATTCTTTCTGGCAAGGACTGCATGAGTCCTTCTGAACGACTTCTTGCTCCTGGCTTTGCGCGGGTGCCTATCTGAATCATCCTCTGCTATAACGGTTCGTGGTACTGCAGTATTACCATAAGTATGAAGACACGATCCTCCTGGCAAGGGTGAGTGGTTTAAACATTACCTTCAGTATCGACTTCTGTCCTCCAGGCTTTGACTATATGATGCATCTTCTGCTTTTTTTACACTTTTTGGCAACAGATGTGGTAGTAGCTACACTAACATTTACCTCAGGAGTACTACCGCTTCTCGCTGTGTGCGGTGGCCTATATGAATCCTTTGGGGGTGTGTACTGCGTATATATTCCTCCATGGGACTCCAAAAAAAAACGGTGTACGGCAGTGTGCATTATACGTAGCATAAATTACCTACACCACAGAGACCAGATAGATCCAGTTTCTCGAGATGAGCATTCGCAACTAACAAAGAAGGTAAAACAGACAAGGTCATTCATTATTTTCAAATTCAAAACTCGACGTACCCCACCCTCTTCTGCCCTAACGGCAAGGACAACAACAATTATTGAGAACAAGTCATTCTTCAATTAATTTCTTAATAAAATACGGTACGATTATAGGAATTGTTTGGGACAGACACTTTAAATTCATTGCAGATGTCAGTTAGAGTATTTATTTTATGACGACGATCGAGTTTAGTATACATAACATACATATGTCAAAAGTGGATAAGTTAACTAAAAGTCATAATCCCCCCCCCCCCCCGGTGATAAATTAATTGAAAAATTAATTTTTTCATTACATTTATTCGTCTAAAACTCGCTTTAAATGATACAAGCGTAGACCACCTTGTGTTAATTTTACAAATTAATTGAGATTATTGTCATTATTTTTAATTAATTGAATTAATAGGAAAGTAATTGGAAGTAATTTTTGGAACTAATATTTTTTGGTTCTTTCGTGGTCATATTGTTCTTGTTTGAACACTACCCTGATTTTGTACGTGAATAAGAAACTTATAATTGGGATTTAATAAATGCTTAAACTTCATTAATTAAATAATCAAAAAGTTACAGGAATTTGTTTGCGGACGTAAAATTTGGATTTATTGGCGTTAATTTTAGTTTAGACTGAAAAATTTTATGACAATCTAGCGAATTCTACGCTATAAATATGACAAATATATTACACAAAAAGTACTATAATTGTATACAATTGTAATAATATATCAATATATTAAAAAATTTATTACGGTAAAAGTTTAACACATTTTTTTGGGAGAGCATTTAAACGATAAAAAAAATACAGGTTTATCCAAAGCTGATGATTATTTATGGTTACAGCAATTTTTAGAATTATTTGGCGCGGCATCTGTGGATCGCCATGACAGGGACTAATTTTTGTACCATGCGTGTCCCCCGTGAAAAATAAACATTGTAAAATATGTCTTTTTACATGCTCTTAAATTTGGGGCTGGGTATCCGGATTGAAATGGTTCTAAAGTTTAGCAGCTTGAACCACGGACTATTGATATGCCAGGCGTGAAAATAAGGGAAATGATGATGATTGATCTTTTATTTTTCCAATATGTGTGTATACATGGTTGTACATTTGATATTTGGAGGCTCCCAAAAGATGCTAAATCTTTGAGGCGGAGCATACTTTTTTCTGCATTGAATATTGATATACTAAGGTTAATTGACATACTAGGAACTAATTACCGTATCTCTTAGCATAAAATAAAATAAAATTGGCACATATATTAGGGCGTCGAATAGATAATGCATTGCATTAGAATTAATAGTGTACTGTCCATCAAAAAATGAAAGCATGGCAGTACAAGATTTGTAGCGGGTATACATAGCCATTTCTGTCATGCAAAAATAGACGAGCGTGCCTTGAAGGAACATAACTAACTTAAAAAAAAAGAAAACTAATAATTAATACTAGTTAAAGTTGGATCATTGATAAATCATTAAACTAAAATAAGTGAAAATCATTGGTTATAAACTTATTTAAAAATACATCTTATGGTCTATACCAAACATCCGAAACAATGCTGCAAATTAGCAGGTCACTCCAATAAGCAACAGATAACCCACGATTTTGTAACGTAACTGTGTCCATACGAAAACTATAGAAGACACCTTTTTTGTAGGGATTTTTTTTTGAATGGGGATATTTTTGTCATTAAGACATTTTGTCTCTCTCCAACTAATTTGGAGATATTCGATAACCAACACGTTTGGCCGCCATTTTCCAATATGGCGGCCGGAAGCTCCAGTCCGATGTAGGGGGAGTTAAAGTATGTTAATTAGTATTATGTAAGGAAGGTTTCTGTGCCAAAAATTCAGCGACATCGCACTTTTCCTCTAGACGTCAATACAAGATATTGTCAGATTACACTCTAAATTCGGATTAATTAATTATAATGTATTTATTTAATCGTGACACTATTAACTATGATTTTCATCGAAACTTCATTTTGTCATTGCTAAGTATAGAATAACGTTTTGAAAGTAGTTCCAACAAACAAACATGCAAATGATTAAATAAAATAATATAAAAAAAGTGTATTAAAGATTTTGCAGAAATAGTCGATTTTTGAGGAATATTGTTTTTTTTTGTTTTTTTAAAAAAAATTTCCACAAGTGGAAAAAGTGAAAAGTGCGATTTTCACGTGACATACTTTATTGTGGCAACTTTCTAACTATAATTAAGAGATTTAAAGGTTTCTGAAAATAAATCTAAATTGGAGCAGTTGTTGTCCAGGACAGCAAAGCAATTAGCCGCAGAACATGTTCAAATAATCAAAAACTTCAGAGGAAATAGTGCCCAACAATGTTCATTGGAGGTCAACAAGCATGAACATTGGGGAAAAGCGTACGCACTTTTAAAACCAAATGAAAAAATAATTTATATGGATACATTGAAGATTTTACTCCCATAACCACTGGATGTCAAATAATTTAAAATTCTTTATAAAAGATATACTGTTTAAAATTTTATATTTTGGAATTGTTAATTCTTGTATTGGTTTACATCAGGTTAATTATTCAAAAAAAGGTTCAAATCTTGTAAATAAAATATATTGGGGTTCAGTAAAGGTCAATAAATCATCTCGCATTTACCATATAATTCCTCAAAATCGATTAAATACAACTTTTCACATACATTTTTTGTTCTATAGTTACGGTGGTATTTAAGTCTAAATTTTAGGTAGCATTGTGTCAACTCTAAAACTCACAAAAATAATTTTCGAACGCAAAAGAAAATGCAGCAACATGCAGACACAAATTTAGCATGAAGGATAAATGAATAATGGATATACTATTATTGGCAATTTATCAAAACCAATTATTTGTTAGTTTTTTGAATTTAAAAATTATAAAATACATTTTTCGAAATAATTTTTTTTGAGTTTGAGTTTTTTAGTGAGGACTGATATTTCCTTCGAACAGTTGATAAAAAGTAAATAACTTTTTATTAAATTGGAAGAGTGGTGACTAATTGGATGAGCGAAGCCCCCCCTGTGCACTCATTCAATTTCAAATGAAACCCCAAAAAATTAGCTCGGTGTTTTTTGTTCTGTTTTTGTTCTGTATTGTTCGCTCTTACGGGCAAACGGCATATCCGTCTTGTTGAAAGGAGGAGACCTTCGAAATCACTGAACTTGGAGTGTATGTTTTTGGGTCCAATCGAAAGAAATATTCCATGAATATCGTACTTTTAATTTTTCGATTTTAATGTGCGATATTTCGTGCCATCTTGGGGCGATTCTGACCAAAAGGTGCGGGCTACAACGTCAATTATAACTAGCATATGTAGGTGAGTAGTTAACTTTTGAAAGAAAAGTTAAAAAGTTAGCCAGAATCCATAGAAATAAAGCTTTTAATTATAAGTTTTACGGGTAAATAATAACAATTGGCCAAGTTAGTAACAACTAGAAAGTTGACAACTATCGCATCAAGCATAGGCAGCAAAGCAAAGCCCTGTAAAAGTAAAGATATCCCACGCCAAACTAACACCCTATAAAAAAAACTCATCAATCAACCGCGGCGGGACTTTAGCGTTTTCTAGTCTAGAAATGTTTTTAAATAAATTTCTAACACTTGTCATATTAAAATAGGGAAAACGACAAGTCATTGTTAGACAAATGAGCGAGTTCAGTGTTTCAGCGTACATTCCTTTCCTACCATACCTATGGCTGGATCTAGCTAGCAGGGTCTTGTCCTCCCTAGGACTAAGCTAGAGTGGCGCATAAGACCTACAGATGGACGCGCTCTTGTACGAACTATACTCAAAACCTATCATTGATAAACTTACATACAAATCAAACTTAAGGTGGGAAAATCCAGCCATGTAGACCAAATTTCTTCACTCGAGCGCTGAGCACGTGCATTTACGTGAGGCTGCGATCTAGGTTCTAAATAAGAATCAATATAGTTCACGGACTTCTGTGAAAGATAGCGTTGATTTTTGCGCATTGCGAATCCAATTTCATTGCGGCGAGGTGATTCGAATTACCCTGATTCTATTGTTGTCTTGAAGAATCAGTCTGAAGTTCCCCCCCCAAGAACCACTCCGTCAAACTGGAGCACACAATAACTTGGTCGACCGACCGGACCGACCGACCCCGACCAACCGTTCTTATAATCCTCAGTAGATACTCGGTGTCCCATTGTGCAAAAAGATAAATTACAATCTCGAAATAAAAGCGGGGTTGATAGTTCTTCTCAATTTACAAAATGCATTGTCATTTAAAATTTTTCTAAGCATTTCATTTTTTTTGCGAAGTGTTTACGGTACTTTTAATGGAAATATATCGTAATTAATCAACCTATCAAATAGTTATGTTATGTGTCTCAATCCTCTTAAAATTGAGGTAACAGTTCGATTCAAAACATTGGGCCGTCTAGACTTGATAAATAACTACACTATATATAAATCCCCAATGTTGAAAATTCCGCGATTAACTATCACTTATAAGAGTTGTGCGCATATATGTATTGTCATTTTATCTTGGAATGTAAAATTGAAAACCTCAGTGAGGTCCTAAAATCTCTCTTGTGTATTCGCTATGGGCAACAACCTTTTCAGACAAATTCCTTTGAAGGTTACACTGGACTCTGGCAGCATTGCGGTCTGTATAATTATTGGTTTATTGCGGCAGAAACTATAACAGATAACTATATTATTTCCAATCTTATCACTTAAATGATAAGTCGAGCACAAATGAAAACGACCGTACTACACACATTGTCTAGCTCTGCATTTTCGGTTGTTTTAGTAATTTGTGGGGCGATTGTTAGCATTTAGTTTCAAATAAATGTGTTTATATACTATTCCATGCATTACAAAATCGTAATTCATTATGTTGCTACTTGTTACCAATGATTTCTGACAGATCTCGTCGTATCCAGGATGTTCCTGCAAATTCTTGTCGGTAACTGTTATCCATGAATATAAAACTAAAAAGCATACAATAATTACATTTGTCCCATTGTAAATAATGTTGTCGGTTGCATTGATGTTGAGTTGCAAGCAAGAAAGACGGCAGGTGCCGCTCGGTGCCGAGTTCTCATTGGTGTAAAAAAAAGACTTGGATGAAAGCTTATGTTGCAATAATAACTTTACGTGACGCTAGTTCGATCCTCTGGACCGGTGTGATTAGCTCGGCATCTGGCACCGCGCGGGCTATCGACTCTCATACGCTGCCGCCCCACTCGATTATACAGTGTTTATTGTTTGGGGGGGGGGTGTTGTCTGTCACCAAACCGCTTTGCCTTATTTCTAATAGGCGTAATTACCAGTGGCGCCTACGTTATTTGGTGGGACCATAGACGCTGAAAAATTTCCGGCGGCCCAGCTATTCACAATCAAGAATATGAATATTTATGTGAGCAGTGCGATAAGTGAGACCAAAAATTAAAAAATATTTTGGATACCAAATTTATATTAATACGGATGGTAATGGTAAACGTAAAAAAGCTAACACTCGACTTACACAACCGAACAACCGGACAAAAACTACAAATTTTTTTTTCAAACCACGTTGTTGGATAAGCACGTATATTTGGTGCGTTGAGCCGATATGATTGATGATGATACAACATTGGCTTCTTTCCCATTGTAATCAGGATTTTTCTTAGGTTAGTACTAATACAAATTAAATTTTAATCTTTATATACTAAAGAGGGTTATGGGCATGTCCATAACCCTATACTCAGCCAACCTCGCTGTCCGTTATGGGGCAGGTAAAACCACAATAAAACAACTCTATATTTCATGACCATACCAACCTGGCTGTGAATAAATAGCAGATTTCAACGGGTAGATTTTAACAAAATCTTTACAATGAGTCAAGAGAGATATACCGTTGAGATTACTTAACATTGGTCAAATATACACAGGTCTAGGTTAGAGCTAGTTTTCAAGCCGTTGAGTGACTATACAATCGGAGTAGCCGGAGCCATGTAGGTGGTAGAGAACGAAGAAATTATGAATAATTTTCATTGTCATGGAGAGAGGCATACATATGAAATAATTCACGAAACAGATTGGCAAGCCTACAGTTCAGTGATATTTGAAGCCCCCCCCCCCCCCCCCAGTCGACCTAAAAGAGTGCTAGATTTGAGTCGACGGGAAATTTGGGGCCACTTAGCTCGAAGTAGGGGGGGGGGGGGGTAGCTGGAGGTGTTCTAGGCGCACGGCCTTGTGCGCCTAGGCCTAAATACGCCCCTAATGACGAGTTGTATTCAGGCGTAATTCAAATCCTAATACTCCTATAGCCCACCGGTGAAAATAGCGAGGACATTGCAGGAAAAAAAAAACATCTCGCGCTAAGCAATCTTTCAGATTGGACCAATCACCAAGCACCAAATGTATTACCCCTTTTCGAGGGTTTGGTTTTTGTTCTGTCGTTCGTTCGACGTTCGGGTTATACAAATATTAGGCCCGGGGTGTCCGGTAGTACGGTTTCGATTCCCTATGCTCAACATACCCCATCAATAAAATATATCATTTCTGATTAGAATTGTTAAAATTGTTGTTTGGCATGGTTGTTGAATTGAACGCTTCCACTCATTATTTAATCACAGGATAAGAGGTGCTATGACGTAGTAGATTATTTTGTGTGTTACTCCCAGGAAGGCACCTCAGAAACACGGCTTGAACTGGGACAGCATACAAGATGTTTTGGTTTTCCAACTAATACTCTAGGGTTACTTCCTTTTAGGAGGGTAGGGGATGAGGTTGAGGGCACAATGATTTTGAAGAGGACAACACCAAAACAAAAGCTACGAGGTTATCTAAAAGAGCCGTCAAAAAGAAGTATCTACCGACGACGGAGGGTTATAGAAAGGTCGTGTTTGGACATTAGGATTTGGCGAGGGGACAGAAAAGGCAAAAAAATTGAGTGACTGTTTTGTTTTGTATGTAATACGATATCCTATTATAGCATTAATCTGCGTCATTTTGTGAACGTTGTGACACTCAATCACATTTTGCATTATATTATCACTATCATGATAGTTGGTATAGTTTCGATTAAGTTTATTATAAGGTTGTATTTTTTACGTTCCAATACCATACAAAGAATTAATACTATATCCCTTGATTTATGATGGTACATGGATACACCATTGTGTTTGTCCAGCAAACACGTACGGATACAATAACGGTCAGTGTAGGGGGCTGTATGTTACATTTTGTTTTGATTGAATAATACAATAGTTAGCAGATAATGATGTGTTTTGTATTGTGCTAATCATCACCTAAACAATCAACCTCCAAAAAACATCATTATTACGATAATGTTTTTACGTTATAAAAGAGACGAAATCCAGGTGGCTCCATCACGAATAAAATAATTGATGAAGATAGCAAACAATCGCCAAGTCTTCGAACTCATAGATGTTTCAGTTTTTTGTCCGCGGAATAACGAATGGAAAGGATTCTGCTTGTTAGAGGAGATGAACTAAATTTTCACCTTGAAACAAATTTGCTTTTTTTTTACAAAGCAAATGGTTCTTTTACATCGGATCAGAAAACAAAAAAAAAATTTTTTTTTTTTTTTTTTTTTCCCCCATGTAACATACTAAAAGTCTAGGAAAATCTAAGGTGTCGAAATTATCAAATTTGCATATAAAAGTTAAAATAATGAAATATGAATTAAAAATTACATTGTAAGTCTATATTACAAACTTTTTTGCGAAAAGCTGCTGTCAAAAGTCCAATATGAATGTAAGAATTGGTTTTAGGTGACATATTATTTGCAGATTCGTAGTTGATTAAATTAATTAAATTAATTGCGACGAATAAAACTTGTAAATGTAACTGACATGAAATATGAAGTCTAACTAAGTAAACAACTGATATTTTAAATAAACACTCTAGAAACACTAACAAAATATAAACCAAATGAATAAATTGAAAATAAATGGGTTTCATAAAATGAATTATTTTCATTGATGGTATGCGTTCTGGAGTTCTTCTATTCTATGTTAGGCACACGAAATATTTAATAGGCCTTAGAGAAATGCAATAACAACCTAAACACGATAAACACAAATGCATTCACTACCTAGCCAACTCCTAATTTGCACTAATTAGCGATAATAATTTACTTCAATTAAATTAATTATTGTTTATTGTTGTTTTTTCAAATTAATTACACGTAATTTGAAAATGAAAATGGTAGATTTGAATTAAGATTAAACGTGGGGGATAGCACAAAGTATTCTTTCAGCGTATGCATATGTTTTTAATTAATTGAAATGTCAGTAATCTTGACCATTAATGTAGTGTAAATATTTGCGCTAAATTCTTTTCCAAAGTTAAATATTCAGATAGACATCACTATTTCTGATTTGCATGCGTCAATCCAGCAATAAAATTACTATGTAATACATTGGTTTATAGCACTCATATATTAGAAACAAGATAATTCGAGTAAATATTATATAGAGACCGGACAGTCTCTTTCTAATTTCTAGCTCCCATGTTATCAGCATTGTAATCTTCATAGCAAGTCTGGCTGAGAGGAGTTGCGCTATAAGCCCTAGGCTATAATGTACACGATTTTATTTTTTAAATGGCAAATAATCGCAAATATCCATGCATCAGTTGTTAGTTAGTTAGTTAGTTAGTTAAGGTGTTACGGACACTTAACACCTTATCAGTGCCCAGAAATAATCCATAAGTCGTAATGTAAACAAACGTTAAGCTGAATTCATAAATAATCGAAAATTTAAATATTCCCATTAAACAAATTGTTTAAAAACACGCTTCTTTGCGCTTCTATGCAAGTGCACCAAAACTTTTTAAAATGTCTTGAAAAAGTATTACAAAAAAAATCTAAACTAAATAAGCCATACAAACAGACAGTATATGCAATACTAGTTCAATGTGATCAGATCCATGATCAGATGACGTCCTTAATTTATTAAATAGTAAAAGTTAATTACAAGATTAATATGTAAAAAAAAAACTTATTACATTCAATGAATATTACAAAATTAGTTGGCGTGTGGTCGTTTGGTTTCGTTATATATAATACAATAAATAATATGGAAAAAATATGCACGGATTTAATTGAAATTTGAATATGTAGGGCCCATGTAGTAAAAAAATGGGTTTAGATCCAAGACATGTCATCATTAAATCCTTCCAAGTCATCAAATCTCAGTTGCTTAGGGCCTCATCAACGGTTGATATTCGTCAATCAATGTTCAATCAATGAAGTTTTAATAAGGGTGGTAGTTAAAAACTTGATACGAATCGATTTTATAAGTAACATATTATACAACACTTACTGCCTATTGTTCCAAAAATCAATAATATCGTAACTATTCGCATACAAGTTTTATTTACTTCATGCATGACTATCAGCTAACCTTTATTTTAGGGGGAAAAACGACAGGACTTTCTTTCAATTTGACATGGATGCCTTATTGCCTTTTACACGATAGTTCATATTTCAATATAAATATCTGCCCATCAATAATTAATTATACGAAACTTCATGTATTGTAATTTAATGTTTTGTAACTGACAGTGGTGGTTCACAAGTTACATGATGATATGCTTCGAAACCAGTCATAGGAATGATAAAATTTTTCCACATGGCTTAGGGTAGGCATATCCCTACGTTTAAACATGCATATATCGTTGTTTGACGGACGATGGGATTAATCGATGCTCTATAATTTTAATCCCCCCCACCCCCATCCGTCATTTCACACACACACATGTATCTAGAATAAGCCTCTGAAAAGGGGGCAGTGTTCTTGGGCGGTTCTCTACGTAAAGCAGTATAAGCTATCTATAGTACTGATCTGTATTGTATCCAATGTTATACATTTAATTGCATTTATTATATACGAATCAGTTCAAGAACAATTCATCCGGTACCTTTACATGCACAATTTGTTAATTACTATGTCGGTCACCTTTCATTGACTAGGATGGCTCAAGCACCGTTTTCATATGCGCATAAATATCACATTGATGGATGAAAGAAATTTGAGAGTTTAAAAGGAACTCAGCTGAACCAGATTTTGAACCGCGACCGTCTGCATTGGAAAGGAGTACTAAACCCAAAAAACCAAGACTAAATGCTGAGCCACACTAATAGATAATATAAAACAAATATGAATTTTGTTGGGATGGACTCCCATGATACAGATGTAGTTTTACAAAACACCGATGCAGAGGAATTTCATTTTTCATATAAGATTAATTTAACATGCAATGCATATCATTAATCCAATGAACAAACCGAATAGTTGCTTTTCTACAGAAATGTAGACTTTGCTCTGACTGTTATAATTTGTATTACGTTGATAGGAGATATTTTGATATTCGCGAGAGTCATATTACTTACTTAGTACTGAACATAATTCAATTAATTAATTTAATTTATGTGCATGTATAACTTACAAAATATCTGAAATAGCTATACTTGGTAAGCTGATTGAGCTTAACTTGTTGGTTAAAAGTGAGAATAGGTATTCCAAACCTTAAGAAATTGAAATAACTTTTTTAATATGAAAGTTTATATGCAAAATTCAATAAATTTCGGACACCTTAGATTTTCCGAGACTTTGAGTTATGTTAAATGGTTTTTTTTCTGATCCGATACAAATCAAGAACCATTTCTGTTGCAATTCGTTCAAGTCAGGGCTATTTTTTTTCCAGATCATCTCCTCTATGTTGGCGCGGGCGGACTTTGGGGAGGGGTAAAACTGTATTGTCGTAAACCCTGCTTTCAGCGGCCTTGGTCTTCCTAGTCGAGTTGCGGACTAGCGCAATCTACCGATCACGTGACCATCCCTCACCCCGCGACAGTGACTACGTAGTGCTAGCTAATCGTAAGAACGAGAGCGCGACAGGGCCCTAGAGTCAAGCCGCAAACGGCATATAGTTGGTTTTTTATTTTTTGCCTTATCATTCAACTAATTAGTCGCTTGAACTTGGCCGTACCCAACATATAAGTCAATACAAAAAACTGTGGGAAACACAAATCCGTCCAATTGGATTAAAACAGACGGGGAGACAGTCGTAAATCATTGTTTTGCATCAATAACATTGGTGATTCTATTACAAATTTACCAAACAACACTATTTAAGATAGAAAAATAACCATTGTGACTAGCTAAAAGATATTAAAATTATCTAGAGATTGACACTATTTTCAATCACATACACAATGGCGTCTAATGGCCTATAAAAATGAGAAAGTGCACAAATCCAAGTCACTTCTTTTGCGTAGACACACACCCTTAAAAGCACATTTTCCCGGGTTCTCAACACATGACTCGCTCTCTCGTCTAGCAACGACTTTGGCGTTTTCCTAGTCTAGAAGGCGCCTTTATTCCCGGAATGTGGGAGACCTGCATTCAAATAATGGTCGGGATAGATTTTGTAATTTCTGGATGTTTTATTATTTCTGGAAAATTATAGAGCATGTTTTGAAATGCCTACACTACTATGGAAAACATAGCCAGTACGAAGTACGTGTAATGATTGCACGGTTTATCTTCCAGTGCAATTTTTGGTAACATTGAGCGTGCAAGATTCGATACATCTTGATCACTGCATGCATGAATAAACAAAACTATTGTCATTGATTCATAGCAATTGTCGTAAAAGTTTGCCCCGACTGGGGTTCGAACCCAGAACCTCCGGCTTATGGTGCCATAGAATAAATTAACTATAATAATTGAGCTAGGGACCAGAACAAACTTTTTACTAAACTAAAACCATTGCGTGAAGTAACTGAGCCATTTGAAGCCTATTTTCAATTTATATTTCTTGTAGGTTGTAAAATCGCCACGATGTTACTCATTCTGTGGCAGCGCTCAGTTTACTGGTCACAGATGTCTTACTTTAATAATGTCAGCTCAATCTGTTTGGTCGTTCGCCGTATAGGACGGAAGTCATTTAACCGACAGACAGTTTACAGACAAAATATTATCCGAGAAGATCGTTCGACTTCGTCGTAAGACCATGGAGTTATAAATAGTACTTGTATGGTAAGACTACGTTCGCAGCGCTCACTCATCTAATTTATATTTACGAATCAAGCAGAAAAATCTCATGCTGGCAAATTAAAATATGCCGCCGCTGTCAGTGTGCTCGTCGACGTCTGTACGCGTTCGATATCCTCGAGTGACATTCCGATACTGTAAGCGTGGACCCGGATGAGTTTGCTGCGGGCAAATGTCATGAGTGAGGCAGTGTCAGCCTCGGCCCCGGCAAAAGTGCGAGCTTTAGCTGACATGCTCGTCTCGTATCCGAACAAGCAACCCGTCTTACATGGCTTGGAATCTCAATGCGGGAAACCTTTCATGTTAACCGCACAATTGTAAACGAGAGAAATTTTATTTATCCCCCCTCCTCCTCCCTCCCCCCCCCCCCCCCCCACCTACACACTCGTAGGCCCTTTAATATTTTTGTACACAGGCGTAGTTTAGTGTAGGTTTTCATCTTCCAGGTGTAAACAATTGATAGTTATGTATTGTAATGGAACATACACGAAAAGATGGAACTAACAAAAAATAAAAAAATAAGAAGCCAATTTTAGAATAGGAACAGTTGTAATTATAGGCCTAAATCAATCAATCATTGAGGACTTCCGGTTGTAGTAAAACAAACGTTCTACTTCAACTAGTCTGAAGGATCGCCGATATTTGATTTGTGTGTTAGGATTTGGTAGCTTTCGCCCCCGGCCCCGAAATAAATAACAGTAGCATTATCTTTGTCAGGACCATTGTTTATTTCTGGTAATTCGTGGCCCGAATAATGACAGTAGAATCTTTGTCAGGGGCCAAGGTCTAGTTCTTGTAAACCTTTGGTCACGATCATAAATACACAAGTTCGTTCACGGCGAAAATATGTCCTTGTCAAATCATGTAATGTTATTTGTATTATTTTTATGACTATCTTGTTAAGTTTATCCGTAATTTTTATTGTCAACCTGTTGGAATGTGCAAATCAATACATAACATTCGCGGTGACATAAACAACGAAAATTCATAATATTATCAAAATCGTATACAACAAAAAAACTGTCTAACTAAAACATACATCATTATCTATGCTAATGTAGTGCATGCCTGTGTATATAATTCAGGTTTGTGATCGAGGAACAATGAGAGGATTGCTAATGTCAGTGTGAGTGACATGAATGGGTATGTAAACAAAGTGTTCCTGTGGGGTCTGAAGGGGGGGGGGGAAGGGCACTACCTCTATTCCAGTCTCACGCCTCTAGAATACCTTTATCCTCCTTTGTTAATCAGTTTTATAACTGAATGGATAAAAGATAAAATAAATAAAATAATAAGTAGAGCACAAAATAAACACGATACGATTAACATAAAAAAATACTTGCAACAAAGTTAAAATAATACAAATTGAAAACACTAATAAATTGAACAGGTTGTGACAATCAGAGTAAATCTAAATATTGACAAAAAAAATCACCCGGTGGCTTAATTAGAACGAGGGAGCCCCCCGACAAGCGACCTGAGTCATGACATGAATCTTTGTCTGTTTTTAAATCTGTGAGTGAGTGAACGACCGAATAGCTGACAGATTGCGCTGAAAATTTCAAACAGACATCGGGACCAGTCCTGGGTTAAGGTTTACAATTTTGAGCAAAATTCGTTATGACTCCGGTAAATAATAAATGAAAATAAGCTTGAGAATGAATAATTGATTCAATGACATATGTAGTTCTGCTCATGAACAAATCATTTTATCAAAATCGTGTTTGAATGTCAGCGATGAATGCATTCAGTGACCAGCAAGGTATTAGAAACCACCTCGCTCAACGGTTCCCCAAAATTCCCGCTGGGGTATTGAGGAAACCTTGGAAATTGTGTAATATATAAGATTATACTTTTAATATTACAATCCACAAATTAAAAAATCCATCTCGACTGGGGTTTGAACCCAGGTCTCCACGAACCAAAAGTCTAAACTAGATTTCGTCCAACGCATTGGTCATGAAAAATTTATACTGTTGAAAACACCCTGTTAAAATCCATCCATGTCCGCATCCACCTCTTGGCCAACTGGACATCAAGTGGATTTTTACTCCAAAATAATAACCATTTCAGAATATATAAAAAAAGTAAAAAAACAAACAAAAACAAAAACAAAAACAAAAACAAAACGGGCAATTTGGGGCCATTTTGACTTCTTATTTGGAAAAAGTAAAAAAAAAAGTTATTTCCGGGACATATAATAGATATGTGGATGAAATGCATTTTTCATTCATTACACCAATCAAAAACCAAAATCGTTTAAAACACCACTGTACCCCGCACTGGCCAACAAGTGGATGTATCCTCCAAAATAAGCAACCTACAATAATATTATATGCGTCTCCATTTTTCCGCAGTGGTCGGTCTCACTAATGGTGGGTCCCGGTCCCGGTCTTATATAATATTTAAAGTGGTATTTAAACCCCTAAACTCAAAAATATATTTCATTCAGGCTAACTAGTAATGAATTTAGCAAATAACAGAAAACTATTGGGGCCACCATGACCCCCAAAAAATTGTCAAACATGAAAATTTTTCGAGCTAGGTCCTATCGGCAAAAAAACTCCCATAAGAAATAACATGGGGACGATCTTTATGTCTCGTGACCTTGGAGGATTTTGATCCAAAAAAATATTGGCCATTATTGACGTACTGGACAGCCTTTTCTGTAAATTCTCTATATTTCGTTTTGTAATTTGGGCAAGTAGTTCGGTCAAAATATGCTGATTACCAAGATGGGGTGTGATTTTGAAATGCATATTTTTGCGTGTTTGAGGGTATATTTGGGCACAGTTTCAAGACATGATGTTATAAAGGGGCATTTTAGATTGGTACTATGCTTTCGTATCTATGTGGAACAAAAAACAAGCAGGTTAAAGCCGACTTAGGAAATTTTCCAAAACACCAATTTTCGCCAATTTCTGGATCAAAAAAATTAAAAATTCGTGTTAAATCACAGTTACAAGATATAATTTTTTAAACGGTCATTTAAGTGTAGTATTGTGCTATAGATCACGTGGTAAAAAATAATTTTTGGGTTTTTAGCCCCTTTAAGCTCATATTACGAGTTGGGCTCAATAGTGGCAGCACAGAATGGACACTCTTGTCTGCGGAATAATTAATTATGTGAATGTTATCATTTCAGTGCACATGGCCCGAGTTCAGTTGGGGCAGATATTATCAATGTTGATGTTACCCAGAGGCTGACATTTTAGAACATTCGCCTATATACAGGAGTTACCATTACATTTACGAGCTTTGACCACCATTTGCTAGGAGCTGACTACGTGCCGGGGTTAACCGACAGAGGTGTCTCACGAGTACTACGTGCCGGTATCATCTCGTGTGGTATTAACCTACAGAGGTGTCTCACGAGTACTACGTGCCGGTATCATCTCGTGTGGTATTAACCTACAGAGGTGTCTCACGAGTACTACGTGCCGGTATCATCTCGTGTGGTATTAACCGACAGAGGTGTCTCACGAGTACTACGTGCCGGTATCATCTCGTGTGGTATTAACCGACAGAGGTGTCTCACGAGTACTACGTGCCGGTATCATCTCGTGTGGTATTAACCTACAGAGGTGTCTCACGAGTACTACGTGCCGGTATCATCTAATAATAATAATAATAATAATAAGTGAACTTTATTTGTAAATAATAATAATACATTACATTTACAAAATGGCGAGGTTCGAACAGTGTTCGCTCTTCCACCTTACCAGTGTGAGCAACTCAGAATCTTATTAAAATAAACAAAATATGTAATTTAACTTAATTTAATGTAGGATATTATCAAAATTAATCTTAGAGATAAACTAGTAGTGCGGTAACGCAGATAAATTGTTCGTTGTATGGCATGTTCTCTTGTGAATAGTCCGCACATTACTATCCAAATTCACTTTGTATTAAATTAATACGTATAACTACATACTTAATATTAGTCCTACCAAACACAATATAGAAATTAAGTTTTAAGAAAATATAGCTAAAAATTAAAAATTATAATGACAGTTACCTTCAAGCATGATGGCACTGTTGTGACAAAAGTTCTAGTAATATAATTTTATAAAA
>JAMZAV010014199.1:0-14989 GCA_024449915.1 Sweltsa coloradensis
GCTTACCCTTTTACCCAAATTTTAAATTTTTAATTTAAATATTAGGCTATGCAACCACGTTGCTAAATTTTACATTCTTAGCGATTGAGTGTCATTACACACTTTACGGGCTGGTTCGAGGGGTAACCCTGAGTTACAGCGGGATTTTCCAATATTTTTTAATTTTTACACGAGAATGCTCTGTTTTGAGAGTACATACATTGTTCATTTTCATTAGCTACCTTATACATCCAATAAATAATGGGTTAAAAAAATACAGCGGGCCTTTTATGTTAATTCATTTTTCGGGGATATGCGGAATTGAATAATAAAAATTAAAATTAAAAAAAATCTAAAAAAAAATTAAAAACGGGGAAAAAAACAAGTATCTATTAACTCGTAATGTCAAAAGCATTTCTCTCATGACACATTTTTTCTGCAATTGACTCCCCTATATACCGTACTGTGGGGGTCAGGTCAAAGCACGCAAAGGGGTCTAATTTAGTTTTAGTGACGGGGAAACATATACGATCAGTGGTGGGTCATGCTGTTTGGGGGGACTCGTTTCGGGAAGTAAAGAGTTCAATCCCGCTACCGGAAATCTGTTTTTTCCCAAATTTTGCTTCCTTATTAGGTTTGAGTCCTCATTTCTCAACTTTTCTTAAACTTATTGTCCTAACTACCTAAAGAGAGGCATGTTGCAACCTGGACATTTTCCCATAAAAAATTTATTTAAAATTTAGAAGAAAATTAAAAATAATAAGATTCAAACAAATATATGGTTTGAAAAATTAGACACATCAATTATGTGGGTTTTGCCAGCCCACGGGAAAATTATAAAAAGTACATCCGACAAAGATTTTAAAATACTTTGCCCCTGAATGTAATCCCGTGGTCCTGAGCCAATTCCCAACAAACCCAAAAATCCCAAAACAAAAAATAAATAATATTACAAAAACGTTTTAAAATATACAAATACCCCCAAAACTAACTCAAAACATATTTCGCGCCAAAGCTATATGTGTCCGAGTGTTATCGCGCGTCGTAGATTCACACCTCTCGTTTCGACGAAACGTCGAGGAGGGTTTTTAATTGTTGCAAGCAAAAAGAAACATTTTTCACTAAAAACAAAACTTTCAATGTATGCACTCTTGTATTGTTAGTAGATCAGAGATAAGTACAATTTGGCACTACTTTCCAAATGTAACATTATAAAAAGGAAGATAGATATTTTTTAACGTAAGAAAATATTACTCAGTGTTCCAGAAACGCTCATCCATCAACGCGACTGTAAAAACTTACGCACTAAGGCTTAGTTATAATTAATTAACAGCTCAAAAATTGATTACAAGCGTGCAATATATTTGGGGTTTTGAGTTAAAATCCTCAAGGAATTAAAGAATTTATTATTAATTAAATAATGTCTAAAAGCTTACCGGCTGTCGTTTGCCCACTTATCCACAACACAGCACCAAACATCGCTACCGTCCACAACTTCATTATGACTGTGCGCTGTTCTAACCACAGAGCAATGCTATTCAAATGAAGAGATTCCCTCAAGAGCTCCGGTTTTATGTGATAATTGAGCTGGCAGAAGGTTGAGGTTAGGTATGGGCGTGTTAGAAATACCCAATGATGACGTAACGGAGATGAGATTGTGCCCGCAGAGCTAGAGGTGGAAGGCCTCACTATTGTCCACTCAACACAAAGGCTTAGTTCGAGGTTACGGCTGAGCCTTACGCCAGTCAAACAATCATTTAGAAATGCGAATTATATTAAATCATAATGCATTATTCACGTGGAATAGCTAGATTTAATTAACACCGTTTTAATAATACGCTCTGCTTAATGTTACATTTCCACGACATGGCGTTCTCCGCACTTGCCGAATAAAGACAAATGTTTGTCACCTTGACTAAAGACAACAACAAGATTCGTAGACCTAGACCTAATTTTGTATAATTCGTCGATTCATTGATTGATATTTGACCCCATTCTTATGCATATGATTTGTAATTTATTAATGCTCAAGATTAACGACAGTCCGACTGTCCGAAAAACTTTCAGGCTACATACGTAGTGAAGATCAAGCTGAGTGAGTAAATACTGAAAAACAAGACATACACCAACCAATACACCGTACTGTGTGCACAAATACCACCATGCAGACCCAATACTGTCATCGGATTCCAAGTTTTTCGTCGATTTTTGCCATCACATTAAATTAGGCAAAACACTCATACATGGAATGACAATTTTTCAGCGTAAGCCTGCTGTCAGGACAAGTTTGAAGTAAGAGCAGTGTGCGAAAAAATGTGTCCCGACCGGGGATCGAGCCCGGATCTTACTCTTCTGCTTTTTTTTTAACGTTTTTAAAAACGTCCCTACGTAAAGGCGGAGGAGCCGGGTACGATCCCCGGTCGGGACACATCGTTTTGAATATTGCTCTAACTTCAATCTCATTGGATGAGCATAGCGAGCGAAACGAAGATTCCATTTCACTTCACTGGAGAAAAAAATCCGGAATGTTTTTTTTTCTTTTTTTTCTTTTTTTTGTATTTTTGTGTGTTTGTTCACACGATTCTGGCTAAACCGATACTCCAATTGCGATGAAATTTTATGGACGCCTTCGAAATCTTTGAACTTAGAACTGACACGTTTTTGAGCGCAATCGAAAAATTATTTCTCATTAAAATCACAATTTAACGATTTTTTCTATTTTTAAAAAAATTCTTCAACTTATAACACCTACATGCTTTATTCGATTGCTATGATTTTTTCACAAAAAATTAATTTTATGAATTAATATATTCGTGTGAAATTTGAGCGCAATCATAAAATAATTTTTTTTATGAAAATCGCAATTTTACGATTTTTTTATTTTAAAAACATTCTTCGACTTATAATACCTACATGCTTTATCCGATTGTAATGATATTTTCACAGAACCTCAATTTTATGAATTAATATATATTTGTGTGAAATTTGAGCGCAATCGAAAAATAATTTCTCATAAAAATTGCAATTTTACACTTTCCACCAACGCGCCTGAAAAGGCGTTTGCGAAGCTTCCTAGTACATGATGTTTCGATGGTGGCATTAAAAGGTTCCATTTCATTTCAATGTATCGCCTTTATGGCCTAAACATGTGAATTTTGTATTACCTATTTCATGTATTTGTATTTAAACCTCTGTTTTACCATTTTGTAAATCTATTTATGTTATTATTATTCTATATCCTTGTGGCAATTGTCTATGTACAACAGACTTTTGTTTTGTTTATAAAATAATAATTGATTTTCTTTGCGAGTATGCAATAACTTAGATTATTCTCAAATCAAACTCAACACAACAAACCCAAACAAACTATAATAATTCACAGTTTTACATAAGTTGGATACATTTCCAGGCGATCGAATCGTTCGACCAGTACGTCTAGATTCTTGAGGGTAGCTTGCGTACTGTATCTAGGTGCCTGTTAGGGCGCCGCAGCCAAGCCGCGGAGCGCTAAACACTCAAGCACCTTATACAGCAAGCAGAGTTTGGGTGATTTCGAGGTGTTCCCCAGCCGTCTTGATACGTGATGTGAACTTAAAAACTATCAAAATCGAGGGAATTTAGGTACCTGACAACACATGCCAAATTTGGTTGGGGTACGAGCATTCCTTCTTGGTGAAAAAATGTCTTGAAACATGCTCAAAATTACTTTAAGAATGTTAGCTATTGCTACTTCTACTGCTTCTGCTACTGCTACTGCTACTGCTACTACTACTGCTACTGCTACTGCTACACGGTATAATTCGTCAGTTTCAATCGGCCCGCGATTCTGACCAAACGGGTGGGGCTACAACGTTCATATTTTACGAGGACATTAAGGTTATAGTGATATAGGGTCTTTTGAAAGAAAAAGTTTGCTGGAAGGCTTCCAAATAAAGGTTTCAAAATAAGCCTTTTACAAGAATATAATCAAGTAACTTTTATCACACACATAACAAAAACTTGTAGAAATACAGCCAAACCTTACACACTCAAAAGAAATGAGATCTAAAAAAAGTGCCAAGCTCATCTACCCTTCCACATTTGCGCATTTTTAATTCATAAACGTACAGTGTCCCATAACAGCATCCTCAAAAAGCTTGGCAAAATAGAATTTGCGATTATTAATTTAAACGTAATAGTTCAACCAAGTTCTTTTTTCTAATTAATTTAAAACGTAATAACATGCAAATTTTATTTTGCTAAGCTTTTCGAGACTGCTGTTATGGGACACTGTACGTTTATGAATTAAGAATGCGCAAAATGTGGAAGGGTAGATGAGCTTGGCACTTTTTAGATCTCATTTCTTTTGAGTGTGTAAGGTTTGGCTGTATGTCTACAAATTTTTGTTATATGTGTGATCTCATTACTTTTTCAAGTTCTATTGTAAAATTATTTGTTAAAATATAAAAAATTTATCAAAGTTGATTTAATTTCTATGGTATTAGCAATAACAAAAGGATGTAAAATATCTAGACCCGGATTCATGTACATCCTGGGTATAGGTGGTATAACCAATACAATAGTAGTCTTCATCGCATTGGGTAACATTTCCCATGCGAGGTTATACCCATACCGAGCGTTAGATCATAAAGGGTGACTTTTGAGGGCACACATTTTGGGGAACACTCGTATTGCCTATAGTTATAGGCTGGTTGATTAGATAGGGGTTTAGTTAGGGAGCTGGTCTTTGTCGCCGGAAGTGTTTAGTATTTAGGGGTGGGAAAACACAAAGATTATATTTTATTCTGACACTGATGATTGAAATTGAAAGCCAAGGGGTGGGGTTGGAGCACTGCGCGAAGCATTTAATTGTCGGTCATTGCGAAAGACTGTGTGTGTAGCCTGGCACTAGCCACTTCTGCGAGGGAAACAGGTGATTCTATTTCTCGTTGACGAGTGCCACCGGTATGTCGTTGATTTCATGAGGTGTATAAGTTCGATTGACTTCCTGTATATCGCTTCTATTGGCATTCCAGAAGAGAGTAGGTAAAGTACGCCTAGGGTCCATAATGTAATGAAATGTTCGGCTAAAGCCTTGAGAAGTCCTGCTAGAGCGATTTTTTCTGGAGTAGGCCTGAGACGTGTGATGGCCTCGGCGATATTGACAATCAATTTCCAAGTCTCTTCATCCGAGGTGGAGGAGGGCGAGGAGTTGCTGGTGAGGGGTGGTGGAACGTATGATGAGTTTATCGGGTAATTGGGAGTGGGACATGTGGTTCGAAGGTGATGCTACATTAGCAAAAGAAACTCCGGTCTAGAGTGGGTTTGAGGGGGGACCCACCTGTCTGGGCTGTGGTTATGGTTTTCTTGTTGGAGTATGTACCAGGGTTTGCTGACCTCTGAACTGTACTTGCCGGTCTCGTGCTTGGGGGAAACGCGCTGCATCTGCGCGAAGAGGCCGGGTGATCCTCTCCACAGTTTGTGCACTTGGCTGGGGTGGTGCGTGGCTTGGGGCACTCGCTTGATTTGTGGGAAAGGGGCGCATTTAAAAGCAGGTAGGAGGAAGAGTACAAAATGGGGAGCGGGGCCAAAACGCTGGCAGTTATAGCACTGGCGTGGACCTTGAGGTCCTCTGTAACGCTCAATAGAAACCGGTGATAACAAACCTTCTCGAGGAGGTGGAGAGGTTTACCTTTATCCACAACTGCAGAAGATACTACGAAGAGGGGCATTGGGTGTCTGATTCCCTCAACAGCGGGGGTGGTGGAGCTGCTGGACGTCCGTTATGGAAAACCCCTTTGGGACGGAGGTCTTCTTTGAGTCTTCGACGTCGACAGGGGCTGAGGGGCCTCGCAGAACGACCCTTCTTCAACCGCTGGTCGGCTGTCGGGAAAGTGTATAACTGCAGGTCTAACTCGCGGAAGGCTTTGACAAGGTCTGCATCGTAGACAGGTTTGCTGCCCGTACTTTAAATGAGTCTTTGGTAGATGAAAGGGTGAAATCACCATTGGTATTGTCTTTAACTAGTTCTAACATCTGACGATATGTTGGCCCCGCGAACACTGTGATCGGAGGTACCCGTTCTGACTTATTAATAGTTGAGTTTGGGTGTGATGATACTAGAATTTTGCTGGTTGCTACTGGGATTCATGGGGTTAATGTCATCCTGGTCTTCATCCATGTCGGAATCTTCAGAGTGATGTGGATATGGCTATAGTCTGTTTCGTCGGCAAGGAGCGAGAAGCGGTTCGACAGAGGGATACTGTTTAGTGACTGTGAGGTCACAGTGCGGGAAGTTGAAGGTTGACTATTGAGAGAGTTGATGTTTGTTTTGATTCGAGTGGTGGACTGCACACGATTTCTTGACGCTTCAGGTTTTAGCCGTTTGGCAGCGGAGGCATTGGTGGTTAAAATGCCATAGTGTTCATGAGATCTGTCTTGTTTTCTTTGATTGCTGAACTGGGCTGCTACGTTTTGCGGTAAACATACCAGTTGCCTGAGTGGAAGTTGAGGGGGGTCGGTCGGAAGCCATGACTGACGAATCCTGCAAGCTGCGATCGGTTCTTATCATACCTCTAGCACTCGCCTAGTTGGCGACGTGCCAGAGGACAAAGTCCAAATTCGAAATTCGACTCGTAGTTGCAACAGCACTGAGTTGGCCAGACAATGATGGAAAGCAACAGCTGCTTTCAATAAACTATGAATACTTTTATTTAATATTAAACTTAAAGTAGTTATTGACTATGTTATATCAAAATAAGAACAGTCGCTATGCGGCTGTCTATAAGCATTTGATAATAATACTCTGCAAGTGGATTGATATCCAAACTTACGGACAACGTTGTGCTCGCGGCTTACTCACGACGCACTAGACACATCCGTACACTGCGAGCTCTGACTCGCGACGGTAGTATAACCATGGTTAACCGACGGTATAAGGACTGGCCCCCAATTCTTGAGTTCGTGGGAGATGAGTTGAAAACGCAATTTGAAAACGGAGTCGTTTTCGTTTCGAAGGAATTGGTATTCTTGAACGGTATCGTGGAAAACGTTATGGGTTGTGAGTTGAAAGAGTATTGCTGTTATTCACATGGGGTGAGGTTCACGAAATCCAGACACTTTAAAAAGATTTGCGTAGCAAAGAGCTCGAAAACGTTCTATATTTATTCTAGATGGCAGTGCTTCATAAACGCGGGCCAATCGAAAGACGAGTTGCATGAAATGATTTGATTGTTGAAATTATGTTAACAAACAGATAAGCACGCTCATATTTGACACCTTGCTTCGACATTGTGTGTAGCAGCAAGCTGACTTTGATCATGGCTAAACATGGTTAAAAAGAAAAGAATATGTGTATTATTTCCGAACATTTTTGTATAGCCTAGGTGGACAATCATACTATTGTTTATCTGCATTAGGCTTTTAGTAATCAAAACTAGTTATTTGTGCGGGAAGTGTGTCAGAACAAGGTTGTGCTGGCCTATAGGGTTGGCTAAGCTTGTCAAACATGTAATGTAAGTATTAATTTTATCTAGTCCTATAGCCTAATGGAACTTTAGACCTACACTGTTGTATTATAAATAATTTTCTACATCTGGGCCTAGGTCAGGGACGGTTTCTGATTTGTTTTTATGAGAGTATAATGACAACTTTTCTCGTTTCACACATAGAAGCAAAATTTAAAATGTCCGCCATTTGTTTACGTATCGCACTTTCCCGCCTTACTCTGCTTGTACCGTCAACAAGTGTCAAGTAACTATAGTTACTTGTTGATTGTATGCCTAGTGTATAAGGCTTATTTTAAAACCTTTATTTGGAAGCCTTCCAGCAAACTTTTTCAACTTTTTTTTTCAAAAGAGACTATATTACTATAACCTTAATGTCCATGTAAAATATGAACATTGTAGCCCCACCCGTCTGGTCAGAATCGCGGGCCGATTGAAACTGACGAATTAGATGTTAGCAGTAGTAGCAGTAGCTAACATCCTCAAAGTGATTTTGAGCATGTTTCAAGCCATTTTTTCACCAAGAAGGAATGGTCGTACCCCAATAAAATTTGACATGTGTTGTCAGGTACCTAAATCCCCTCGATTTTGATAGTTTTCAAGTTCACATCACGTTACATGACGGCTGGGTAACACCTCGAAATCACCCCAACTCTGCTTGCTGTATAAGGTGCTTGAGTGTGTAGCGCACCGCGGCTTGGCTGCGGCGCCCTAACGGGCACCTAGATAGTTGCTTGACGATAATCACCTATACTACATTGTTTACAAAAAACAAGTCTTTGGACCACTAGATATTTTAAATTCTATTGTTATTGGTAATACCATATCAATTGACTTTGATAAAATTATTGTATTTTAACAAATAATTTTGTAATGGAACTTGAAAAAGTAATGAGATCCCACGTATAACAAAAAACTTGTAAAAAAGACAGCCAAACCTTACACAAACAAAAGCAATGAGATCTAAAAGAAATGCCAAGCTTATGTACCCTCCTACATTTTCGCAATCTAAATACATAAATTCACTTTGCCCTGTGACTGTATCCTTGCAAAGCTTGGCAAAATAAATTTGCACAAACTTTTACATTTAAAACTAGGAAGCTTCGCAAACGCTTTTTCAGGCACGTTGTTGGATGAGCGTATGTTTTTTGTGTAAATTTGCGATTTTCATGAGAAATTATTTTTCGATGGCGCTCAAATTTTACACAAATATATCTTTTCATAAAATTGAGGTTCTGTGAAAATATCAATACAATCGGATAAAGCATGTAGATATTAACGAAAAAAGCGTAAAATTGCGATTTTCACAAGAAATTAGTTTTAGATTGCGCTCAAATTTCACATTAATATATTAATTCACAAAATTAAGGTTCTGTAGAAAAAACATAACAATCAGATAAAATGTAGGTGTTATTAGTCGAAGAAATTTAAAAATCGAAAAAAAATCGTAAAATTGCGATTTTAATGAGAAATAATTTTTCGATTGCGCTTAAAAACGTGGCAGTTCTAAGTTCAGAGATTTCGAAGGCCTCCATAAAATTTCATCGCAATTGGAGTATCGGTTTAGCCGAAATCGTGTGGACAAACACTCAAAAATACAAAAAGAAAGAAAGAAAGAAAGAAAGAAAGAAAGAAAAGAAAGAAAGAAAGAAAGAAAAAAAACATTCCAGAGTTTTTTCTCCAGTGTAGTGTAATGGAATCTTCGCTTCGCTCGCTACGCTCATCCAACAATAGTTGCAAATAAAATTTTGCCACGCTTTGCAAGGATCCAGTCACAGGGCAAAGTGAATTTATGTATTACTAGGGAAACGCTTAAGTCCCGCCGCGTTGTTGGATGAGCGTAATTGGTGCATTGAGCTGCCATGTGTTACGCGGATTTTCTGTTGTACTGTGAAAAAATCATTAATTAGTTGAAGATTTTTTTAAATTAATTTAAATTAAATAATAAATAAACTTTTATTTTTAATTTTTTTAATTAATCGTAATTTAAAAAAGGAAAAAATCGTAAAATTTCGATTTTCATAAGAAATAATTATTCGATTGTGCTCAAATTTCACACGAATATATTAATTCATAAAATTAAGGTTCTGTGAAAAAATCATTACGATCAGATAAAGCATGTAGGTGCTATAAGCCAAAGAAATTTAAAAATCAAAAAAAGTCGTAAAAATATGATTTTTTAAAGAAATTTATCTTTCGATAACGCTCAAATTTCACACGAATATATCAATTCATAAAATTAAGGTTGTGTGAAAAAATTATCACAATCGGACAAAGCATGTAGGTGTTATGAATCGAAGAATTTTGTTAAAAATCGAAAAAAAAATCGTAAAATTGTGTTTTTTACGAGAAAAAATTTCCCGATTGCGCTCAAAAACGTGGCAGTTCTAAGTTCAGAGATTTCGAAGGCCTCCATAAAATTTCATCGCAATCGGAGTATCGGTTTAGCCGGAATCGTGTGGACAAACAGACAAAAATACAGAAAGAAAGAAAGAAAGAAAGAAAGAAGAAAAAAAAAAAAAACATTCCGGATTTTTTTCTCCAGTGAAGTGAAATGGAATCTTCGCTTCGCTCGCTACGCTCGCTACGCTCATCCAAATATTGCGAAAATGTAAATGGTACATAAGCTTGGCGTTTCTTTTAGATCGCATTGCTTTTGACTGTGTAAGGTTTCGCTGTTTTTTTACAAGTTTTTTGTTATATGTGGGTATACGGTCTCCCCATAGCACAATTGGCTTTAGAGGCAACAGGCACCATGTTCAATCCCCGGTGGTGTACCATCTGCAGCACTTATTCTTGCCAAGGTATACGCTATAGATCTCCAAGCACCCGCCGCTCCACTAGCTCGCTATGAGATTCAGTGAACCTTCATTCTTAGCTTCGCCTTTAGTTCTTCAGTTGTTGACGTCTTTTTGACTCCTTTCCACAATCTTCACTGCCTACATTCGTGTTATGGTAAATTTATCTATCTCCATTTAATAAGTTTATTATTATTATGAGTACTATCTCGTCTGTGGTTTCACAATAATTGTAATGATTTTTTATAGTCAAGTCTATGATTGAAGTACTGTGTTATTTATGTAATAATTATTTATTGCTATTATTTTACCATACTTTATTAAAAATGCATCAGTAGTTTTCAAACAAATATATTTTATAGTGCGTAACAATTTTACAAATAGATCGTTACGAATTTTGATTGATATTGTTATGAACTATAATACCATTTTTTTAAACATACTTTTTTATAAATTAATCTTGTATCGTGTGTGTAAATTTATCGCCAGTGAACTGTATTGAGACTTCATACATACAATGATTTCCAAATTGAGATGAGATTGATTGAATTGATTGTAATTCACATTCACGGTATATAAGATAAGTCGGTCAATGTAGGGTGTAGGGGTCAACCAGTGTGATAGTAAATTGCGGTATTGGGTGCGTGACTGTAATGGCATACACTCACTTCGAGTGTATAGTGAGTGCAATCGAATGTGCACTGGATCAGCATTCACACGTTCCATTGACTGCATTGCACTAATTCACTACACTTAGTGCAAAGGATCTAGTGCGGAATTTTCTAAATTCTCTTCGGCAAAATGGAACTATTTGATGGAACATCCACCCAATAGCATCCTGTCGTTGTTGAGGTAAAATATAAAGGTCGAACATTGGATAAGCCAAATGTTGTTGCACTGATTTGTAGAAGTGTGTTTAAATGATTGCCCTAGAGCAGCAATCGATCGGAGAGTGCAATTACGTCACAGTGATGTTTCAGTGCGCAAATGATAGGGCACTCCGTACAAATCAATGAAAACACCATTAGAATTAGATGCACTTGTCAATAATCTTTCAGAAATACCCATTAATTGCGGAGATACAGTGAACATGAAAAGAGTCATTTTAGTGCAATGTTAATAGACAAATATATCTTACTTGTAAGTTTATAATTTTAAACAGAAAATAAATATTTGATTATATTTTTCTATACAGATACCAACGAATTAAAATGGAGACGCAATCAACAACTAGAACAGAACTCCATGAGACTAGTTCAAGAGGATGTGGACTGTTTTGGGCGTTCGCGTGTTACAAAAACATGAAAGTAACAATCTCAACACCCTACAATAAGGTAGGTCCCAAGAGAGTCCACAAAACATATCACGCATCTCTTTCAAACTATTGATACGTTCCCATTGCTTGTTGTAGGTTAAAAATATGTTGATTTATTAACTTAATTTGAAGTACTGCTATTCACAATGAGCACGATTATGGCAACATTAGCACACTGCACAGTGTTCTAGGGTTGTTTATTTTGATTATCATAGAGCTGAGTTTAACAAGTATTTTCAAACCAACTTTTTAACAGTTCGATTATCAAACTTCGCAATTTGGAACGTTTTGAAATGTCAAAGTTAATTTGCTTTGTAGTAGAATGATTAAATTCTTCTATTCAAAACCTATGACAGGAGTTTCCTCTTTCCTTGCATTTGAAATGGATGGACGCAAGTTGATTAAAATCAATAGAAAAATCTAATTTATTCACAATATTCGACAAAAGTAATTCGCAACATTCGACACACCTAAGTTCGAGTGAAAAATAGCATTAGCGTTTCATAATTCGTGTCCTATAACGTAAAACGTGAGTTTTAAAAATCTCAAATTAATTTTTATAACCTGTACAATTAAAAGTTAAAACAAGTGCTGATAGAAATTATTTTGAATATCAATTAAACATTAGGTTAATAATAATATACTAATTTTTTATATAAAATCTATTGTACGCAACAGGGTATGCTAATTGCTAATGTGTCTTGAAGGGGGGCTTTTCAGCCCAAGCTAAGTTTAGTTTCTAGAGGAAATTATAAAAATATAATTTTTAGAATGTATTCATGAGAATGTTGCATTTGTTTGCTGCAGACATATATCGAAATGAGAGTGGAGATGATCTGCTGTCCTGGTTACAATTACAAGGAGTCAACGATGTCTTCTTGCGAGCCTGTGTGCCAGGTTGAGTGCGCTATAAACAGCCACTGTGCCAAACCCAACGAGTGCGACTGCAATGATAAGTATGTAAAGACTTTTATGTAGTTGAAATACTTGACATTTCATTTGCATATTATTTACAATGAGAAGTCAGGTGGAGAAAATATGGAATGATTTTCTCTTGGATATAATAGCTTTATAGATAGTTTATAATAGAAGGAAGCTATTGTTTGGTGTACATCAAGAACATAGTCAGTAGTTTAAGCATTGAGTATATAGTAAATGGTTTAAGTAAATAGGACCTTACTCTATTCAAGTTCAAGTTCGTGTTTTATTCATCCTTTGATTGATACATTGTGTTGTACATTGTGTACAAAGTGAGTGCTGTCATAAGTAGCAGTTTGAAATTCTTAAGGCGAGTTCGTTTGTGACCACCATAACATTAAACTACATATACAAACAAAATTGAATTTTATCCTTCAACTCCTAAAGCAATCTGAAAATAAACTGTTCACAATAAATAATATTCCAAAATGAACTGATTCAGCTTTTAGTAAAAAGGCATACTACAACATACAAGATTACGTAAAAGATAAAGGACCTAAATAAATAATTCAAGAAACCAGAATAATGCATCACTGCTTAATGACATTTTAACCCTATATTTTAAACTTTGTTTTTTGATAAAAAAAAAAGAAATCTACAGTTGGAAAACGCCAACAATATTGTTTTCCATACGAGATTCCTTCTATTGTGAGCAAACATTGTGAGCTGTAAAAAAGATTTAGTCAAAGTTAAAGAAGTTCATACAACTAACAACTACAAAGTACCTAGGCTAAATGAGGGTATTAGAAAATTGATTAGAGAAAAAAAACTATTGGTATAAAAAGTTTAAAATTACTAAAGAGGATAATGACTGGGTGACGTTTAAGCAATATAGAAATAGAGGTGTTGCATGTATGAGGAAGGCTGAACGAGAGTTCTATGAGGAGAAAAGAGACAGGGTTAAGTGGGATAGCATACGAATGTGGAAAACGCTGAAAAACATCACGGAAGTAGAAAGTGGAGGTGACATAGCTAAGGAAATTGTAAATGGTGATAAAAAGTTAATTCAAGGACATCTTAAGATTGCAAGTAGTTTTAATAAATATTTTATTACAAGTATAATTGAAATAGTAAACAATATCAAGCTGGAAAACAATGATTATGACGAAAACTGTATTGGGAAAGATAAACTGGCAAATATTGATGAATATAAAATGGACAGTAATTGCTCCTTTGAGAAGTTTGACACGGTTAATATGGCTGAACTTGAAATGGTAGTGAAGCAATTAAAAAACAAAAAGGGGAAGGTTGATGGTATTGATTATAGAATTTTTAAGGAATCTTATCCAGTAATAAAACACTACATACTTGATTTTATAAATACTTCACTAAGGAAGGGAGAGTTTCTTAGGAAACAGTAATACCAGTTCCTAAAAAGAGAGGTACAATTGACATGACTGAATACAGGCCAATTAACATATTGTCTATATTTGACAAAATAATAGAAAATGTAGTACATTCGCAAGTATATTCTTATACAATTTAATATATGTAAACCAATCTGGATTCAGAAAAATGCATTCGTGCGAGACTGCTATACAAAATCTATTATGCACATGGATGAAGGATAAAGATGAAAATAAAACCACAATGGCAATTTTCCTAGATCTAAAAAGAGCCTTTGAAACTGTAAATATTAATAGGCTAATTAGTAAACTAGAGTATATGTATGGAATTAAGGGTGTAGTTTTAAAGTGGTTGAAAGAGTACATACTAAATCGTAAACAGAGAGTGCGCTTTGGCAACCATGAATCTGAGAGCATTGATTGTGAGCATGGGGTACCTCAAGGGTCAACGTTAGGTCCATTACTTTTTATACTATACATTAATGATATAAATAAGTGTTTAATTAAATGTTTTATTAACATATATGCAGATGACATGGTCATTTCCATTAGTGGTTATAATTTAATGGAGCTAGTGCGATTACTGATACAGGAACTAAAGATAGCACAAATATGGTTAAATGTAAATAAACTAAAATTAAACATAGCCAAATGTTAGGGTATGATAATGGCAGGTGCTAAGAATAATAAGGATGTAAAGGTTGACATTAAGATAGAAGGAAAGACAATCGAAATGGTACAGATGTTTAAATATTTAAGAATTATTATAGACAATGAATTAAATTTTAAAGCACACATGCAATATGTTATAAAAAAAGGTGGGTAAGCAAGTAAGATATCTGATGCGAGTAGGAAGTAAACTATCTAACTGGTCAAAGAGTATTATTTATAATAGTATTGTGAAACCACACTTTGAATACTGCAGCACAATTTTTGTTAATGCAACTAAGGAGGACATAATGACACTACAAAGGCTACAAAACAAGGTTATGCGGTATCTGCTCATGAGAGAGAACTGCAATTATTGAAATGCTGCACAAACTTGAGTGGATATGTGCAGAGAATATTAAGTAGCATCGTATATATTTA
>JAMZAV010014200.1:0-14694 GCA_024449915.1 Sweltsa coloradensis
CATATCGATGCTGCACTCAAGGTGCATTGTCTTTTTATCAAATCGTGTCGACGACAGTGGCGCATGTGCTTTAAGGTGTGTAATTAATTGGTTTCAGGTAATATATGAAGATATGTAAGTGAGGTTCATCGTGACGACACTATATTGTCGCAGATATAACATTTTCAGGGATTTTTCTTTTACTATGGTCTAACTGTAAAACGGTGCATTTTACCTCAAAAGAAATACTTGTAAATGAATACCGTGGCCATGAAATCGATCACCAGTTGGCATTGCCTTGTTTGCATTGCTGTATGAATATGTTCATAAGTCATCCATTTTTATCGAGACGCAACTTTGAGTCAGTAAATCTTAAGAGTATGAGGAGTAAAGGTACTAAATTTCTTTTTTTTAAATCTCATCTCAGTTACGGAATAACCCTATGGGGTACCTCAGCATTATCACTAGGGAAACGCCAAAGTCGTTGTTAAACGAGTGAGTGAGCCATGTGTTGAGTACCCGATTACATTACTTTTCTTCCCCCTACCTTAAGCCTACCTAGCCTATCATAGGCTAGAGAGGCGCATAATGACCTTATAGTTGACGCGCCCGTCCCCGTATGCCAACTAAACTTTAAAAAAACTATTATTTATACGAATATAATTATCAAACTTAAATGCAAATGTTCCCGGGTACTCACCACATGACTCGCTCACTCGTCTAACTACGACTTTGGCTTTTCCCTAGTCTAGTTGGCTAAGGCGCCCTTGTAGCCGAAATGTGAAAGAAGTGGGTTCAATCCCCTGGTCGGGAAAGATTTTGTAATTTCTAGATTGTATTTAAAAAATAATTAAACATGTTTTGAAATGCATATAACGCAGTGTAGTCCATCATCTGTGGCAATAGGGCCTACACTGGTAAACATAGCCAGTACGAAATACGTGAAAATATTGCAAGGTTTACTCAATTTACGAGCGGAATTTGGGGGTACCTTGACGTGCAACATTCGACAGACCTTGCATGGGCACGGCATTTCACGGCCAGGCGAATAACAAACAATAAATATATTTTCAAAATCTAAAACATTTTACCCGATTACATTACTTTTCTTCCCCCTACCTTAGGCCTACCTAGCCTATCATAGGCTAGAGAGGCGCATTATGACCTTACAGTTGACGCGCCCGTCCCCGTATGCCAACTAAAATTTAAAATACTATTATTTATACGAATATAATTATCAAACTTAAATGCAAATGTTCCCGGGTACTCACCACATGACTCGCTCACTCGTCCAACTACGACTTTGGCGTTTCCCTAGTCTAGTTGGCTAAAGCGCCCTTGTAGCCGAAATGTGGGAGACGTGGGTTCAATCCCCTGGTCGGGAAAGATTTTGTAATTTCTAGATTGTATTTCAAAAATAGTTGAACATGTTTTGAAATGCATATAACGCAGTGTAGTCCATCATCTGTGGCAATAGGGCCTACTATGGTAAACATAGCCAGTACGAAATACGTGAAAATATTGCAAGGTTTACTCAAACTACGAGCGGAATTTGGGAGTACCTTGACGTGCAACATTCGACAGACCTTGCATGGGCATGGCATTTCACGGCCAGGCGAATAACAAACAAAAAATATCTTTTCAAAATCTAAAACATTGTCGTTAAAATAATTTCATAACATTGGAAGTCTATTTTTCAGTTTATTATTTCTTGTAGGTTTGAATCGCAATGAATCTTGCTGATTTTGTTAGCAGTTCTCAATAAACTCGTACCGGATGTTTGTTTAAAATTTCAGCGCAATCTGTTCAGCGATTCGGCTGATTTTCAACGTACACACACACACACACACACACACACACACAACCGACATACAAATCCCTCAGAGACAGTCTAGGGCGTCCCAGAATGCCCCTGATGAGGGAGTCAGCCAATCGCCACATGGGTGTTGCCTCCCGCTCACCGTCCTTGGGACTCGATTCCGAGGTGGTGTGGCGCTTCAACAAGAACCGTCTAGCTGACCCCATATTCCTTTATCATGCAGGCTTGGTCGCCTCCCGCCTGTGCCCCTGGTGCCTGGTCGAGGGGTCAGCGTGGCACATGCTGGTGTCCTGTCGGCAGGCAACACCCATGTGGCGATTGGCTGACTCCCTCATCAGGGGCATTCTGGGACGCCCTAGACTGTCTCTGAGGGATTTGTATGTCGGTTTCTGGCCCGACAAATCATCCTCTGTCACCCAAATCGATCTTGCCAATTTCGTTCTCGTGTTGGCCAAGAGCACGGTCTACAGGCTCCTGGTCTGCTATTTCAAGGATGGCAGAGTGCCTGCTCCCTACGAAGTTGTCCTCAAGGCCCGTCTGAAGTCCCGACTCCTCAAGGAATATGCTTGGGCGAGGGACGATAGACGGCTTTGAGGCAAAATGGTGCGATAGAGAGGCGCTCTGCTCCATCCTTGATGGGGAGCTCCTCTTTATTCAGGCACTGAACCAGTAAGGACCTTCTGTTTTCATTTAGTGACCGATAGGGTTTGCACTCCCAAACCCTAACATTGTTTATTGTTTATTTTCTCCTTGGTTTTTAGTATCTTGACGGAAAGGAAGAAGCCCATCAGGCTCTTCCTCTTTCATTCTTATTCTTTTGTTTCTCATTATATCTTCAAGTCAATTTGATGTTCCGTCACATTTATGTTCTTTTTGTTTCTCGTTTTTGAGAAAATATCCTTTTGGAAGATGTTTTCTCTCCCCTATCGGTACAATTATAAATAAATAAATAAATAAATAAATAAATAAATAAATAAAATAAACACACACACGCACGCAGAAAAACAATTAGGGCCGTTTAAGTCGAATGGAAATCACTACGTTCGCTACGCTCACTCGTTCAACAACAAATTTTCATAATCCAAACGAGAGCAGTACGAACGATAGTAAAAGCAAATCCAAGAACACCATGTAAACCCATCTTCACCCAATTAAAAATACTCTCCCTATACAGTTTATACATATACTAAGCAGCACTTCACATTAGGTATTAGTATTAGTATTAGTATTAGTAGTTTTAGGGCGCTTCAACGGCAAAGATTATTCGCTTTCGAGATATTTAGTTGACTATGTATGAAAGTAAAATACGGTTAATAAGGTTTAATGTGTTTTTCAAATCATTGTCATGAAAAGAATTGCCAATGTCCGTATATTTGTAGTTAGTTAGTTAGTTAGTTGGGGTTTTAGGGCACAAAACAGTACAGTTATCAGTGCCCATCAAATTTTCTGATAGCTAAATATATATGATTTTCAAATTGAATTTAAAAGGTTTGTAGACAGCCAAATCGGGAAAAGGTATACATGCTAAAGTTGTCATATGTAGAAAATACCAAATTACCAAATCATAATCATAATCATAATCAGGAAACCGTTGCCAACGTCGTCATAATGAATAGCAAGTCAACATGCTTCATGGATTTAATTTTTTTTGAACTGTCATAGTTTGTCGATCAGATTGCTAAGGTTAAGAAATGTGATAAGTTTTTCACTGTTTTTATAAGACAAAACTTCTTCATATTATGACAGATTTAAATTCAATTGGAGTCTCAAACCATCATACTTAGAGCAGTCAGTCAACAAATGATGAACGGATAGCAACACATCACACGTGTCGCAAATCGGAGCAATCTTATCTCTGGTAAAAAGATAGGCATGTGTGAGGTGTGTGTGCCCTATTTCGTACTCGCGCCAATACAACCTCCTCACGACGAGAAAGTATGGAAGGGGGTCGCACCATCAGTGAAAGACAGGGCATCACACGACGCAGCTTATTATTCTGCAAAGCATTCCAACAATCCTGACCTAATTTCAACAAATGGTTCTTGAACCCACTGTGGATGGCCGTTAGTGGGTCTTGCCGACGACCTTCTGAAAACTTGGTACCTCTGTTGGTTGAAAGTATTTGTACTGGCAGCTAATATAGCAAAAAATTAATCTCAAATTTGTCCTTTATAATAGTTTACTACTTTATTACAGATAAATTACAAAGTTAAATCATAGTTAACTGTAAGCAATATTAAAGAAGTGTACAATTAATCAATTATACTTAGCCAACACAAAAAAATCATTTGGCATTTCATTTGGCTGTGTTTTAGAAACTGAGGTGCGCGGATATTGCTTAACGTCTCACATTTATGCAACTTGGCTAATCGAGACGAAGGGAGGGACGTAAGGGATGACGCGGGGGGACAAGGGGTAGACAGGCCTGTGCTGGTCAGAACCAGCCACAAGCATATGGGGAGGGCAGGGGTTCCCCCACGTCGTGGTCGTCTCCGTCTTGTGTCATTATCCGTCCGTGTTGTGTTTGTCGTCGCCGTCGGGGAGGTAGTCAAAGGGAAGGGGTTCCCCGACGACGACCCAGAGCTCGTCATTAGTTTCAGGGACTGAAACTCCCCTATTCACGGGCCAAACCGCGAGAAGGTGTCAAGTTGGAATTTGAAGGCCCCTTTGTTGACGATAACAACAGCTACCACTGCAAAAATTTGGAAGCTAAGGCTAAACAAGAGAATTGTTAAAACGTATCGTTATAGTCTCTATAGTAGTCTATAGTAAGATAGTCTCTTTTGAAAGAAAAAGTTGAAAAAGCTGCTGGAATGCTTCCAAATAAAGGTTTTAAAATAAGCCTTCAACACTAGGCATACAATCAACAAGTAACTATACTTGTTAACGGTATAAGCAGAGTTAGGCGGAAAAGTGCGATACGTAAACAAATGGCGGCATGTTAAATTTTGCTTCTATGTGTGAAACGAGAAAAGTTGTCATTATACTCTCATAAAACAAATCAGAAACCGTCCCTGGCCTAGGCCCAGATGTAGAAAATTATTTATAATACAACAGTGTAGGTCTAAAGTTCCATTAGGCTATAAAACTAGATAAAATTAATACTTACATTACATGTTTGACAAGCCTAGCCAACCCTAGGCCAGCACAACCTTGTTCTGACACACTTCGCGCACAAATAACTAGTTTTGATTACTAAAAGCCTAATGCAGATAAACAATAGTATGATTGTCCACTTAGGCTATACAAAAATGTTCGGAAAAAATACACATATTCTTTTCTTTCAATGATCTCACGCAAAATTCCTGTCATTATATAAAAACGAAAACAAAAACTGTGCAAATTTTCAATGTTCTTTTGATAATCTGTTGATTTACATGGCTGTGGATGCAGTGAAAGGTGTAAAATGACATTAGTTGTGCGCTTGTTGTAGCATGGGAAAGTGTTAATTGGATGTGAGTTGCCTAGACTTAACCAGTCCTTATACCGTCGTTATACCATGGTTATACCACCTATATCCAGGATGTACATGATTCCGGGTCTAGATATTTTACATCCTATTGTTATTGCTAATACCATAGAAATTATATCAACTTTGATAAAATTATTATATTTTAACAAATAATTTTGCAATGGAACTTGAAAAAGTAATGAGATCACACACATAACAAAAACTTGTAGAAATACAGCCAAACCTTACACACTCAAAAGAAATGAGATCTAAAAAAAGGGCCAAGCTCATCTACCCTTCCACATTTGTGCATTCTTAATTCATAAACGTAAAGTGCCCCATAACAGCATCCTCGAAAAACTTGGCAAAATAAAATTTGCATGTTATCACGTTTAAATTAATTATAAAAAATAACTTGGATGAACTATTACGTTTAAATTAATAATCGCAAATTCTATTTTGCCAAGCTTTTCGAGGATGCTGTTATGGGACACTGTACGTTTATGAATTAAGAATGCGCAAATGTGGAAGGGTAGATGAGCTTGGCCCTTTTTTTTAGATTTCATTTCTTTTGAGTGTGTAAGGTTTGGCTGTATTTCTACAAGTTTTTGTTATATGTGTGTTTTATGTACTACTAAAGTTTGTTGGATGAGAGTAGCGACCGAGCGAAGCGAAGATTCCATTTCACTACACTTGAGAAAAAAATCCGAAATGTTTTTTCTCCTTTTTTGTGTGTTCGTTAACACGATTTCGATACTCCAATTGCGATGAAATTTTCTGGAGGCCTTCGAAATCTCTGAACTTAGAACTGCCACCTTTTTTAGTGCAATCGAAAAATTATTTCTGACGAAAATCGCAATTTTACAATTATTTTCGATTTTTAAAAAGTTTCTTCGACTTATTACACTTGCATGCTTTATTCGATTGTAATGATCTTTTCACAGAACCTTAATTTTATGAATTAATATATTGGAGTGAAATTATTTGAGCGCAATCGAAAAATAATTTCTTATGAAAATCGCAATTTTGCGCTTTTTTCGTTTTAAAAAAATTACGCTCATCCAACAACGCGCCTGAAAATGCGTTTGCGAAGCTTCCTAGTAAACAAAACTAGTGATCGACGAAAAGTATTTGGTACTTTTCACCACTAAAAGCTACCAATGTTCAAGGCAGTGGCGCCGCGTTTCCGGGTGAAAGGGGGGCTTGAGCGCCCCACCACCCCCCCGCCCGAAACCCCAGATTAAATGAAATATTCTTATAAAATCATGGAGGTTAACGCAAAAAATTTAATTCATCTATTATCTTTCCTTTTTTTCGTTTATTTGCTTCTTAAACACATAAAAACCTCTTCAAAAATTCCTTTTTTTTTCAAAAAATTGCCTGCGGTGCTATTGTGGGGGGCACCTCCTCCATTGCGATGTTCGTCCAAGCCCCCTAAACCCCCCCCCCCCCACACCGAAAATATTTCAGTATACGCCACTGACTCAAGGACGTTAGTTGCATATTATGTAACCTTATGTAATTATATATGGAAGCATGACGTTTCTTGGTAAAAGTTACCCCCCCCCCCCCCCCAGGAAAAATAGACTTCCGACGCGCCTGGTTGTTAGCTTGTTAGCGGCCAACTGGAGTATAATGGATGGGTTTGCTGGGAGGACGGATGTCGTAAACCACTCAAGTAGGTGTCTGATAGTAAATTAAAATACAACCAATGCTCGGACGACAGAGGAGCAGCAGAGATCCTGGATCCAAACGATTGGAAGATTGCTTCTGGGCTGGTTTCCCTTCAATGAAGCAACTGTGGAAATCTCAGGCGAGGAGTATCCGACGTGCTCTATGACTAGGAAAACGCTTAAGTCCCGCCGCGTTGATGGATGAGCTTTTTAAAATTTTTAGTTTGCATGGGATATCTTTACTTTTGCAAGTGCTTTGTTTTGCTGCCTACGCATTGTAGGTGATTGTTGTCAAGTTTCTTTTGTTACCTGTCAATTGGTATTATTTACCGTAAAAAACTTATATTAAAAGCTTTATTTCTATGGATTCTGGCTAACTATTTCAACTTTTTCTTTCAAAAGGTACTATATCACCATAACCTTAATGTCAATGCAAGATATGAACGTTGTAGCCCCACCCGTTTGGTCAGAATTGGCCCAAATGGCACGAAAATATCGCACAAAAATAATAAAAAACTTATAATAAAAGCGTTATTTCTATGGACTCTGGCTAACTTTTTCAACTTTTTCTTTCAAAAGGTACTACATCACCATAACCTTAATGTCCATGTAAAATATGAACGTTGTAGCCCTACCCGTTTGGTCAGAATTGGCCCAAATGTCACGAAAATATCGCACTAAAAATCGAAAAAAATCGTAAAAGTACGATATTCATGAGAAATATTTCTTCGATTGTACCAAAAAACAATACACCTCTAAGTTCAGAGATTTCGAAGTCCTGTCAAATTTTCATCAAGATCGGATATGCCGTTTGCCTGGTAGAGAGTTAACAAACAGACAGAAAAAAAAACAAACAAACAAACAAAAAAACACCCGAGCTAAATTTTTTGGGGGTCAGTGAAATTGAAGTCTTCGCTTCGCTCATCCAATTATCCTTATCCTTATAAAAGTAGACCATTTTGACGAGATTTTTAAGGGAAGTGGATCTAGGCACTGAAATTGTCTTTGTTGTCCAGCATAGCAAACAGAGAACGAAACCTTTCAATGTAGACAGAACAGACAACCTCCTGAAGTGATCAGACATTAAACAGATTGATGCAAGGACACAACATCCAAGACTTGCTCTAACAATACATTCCGACTTTATAGAAGTTAAACTTTGTACTGTGCAAGCACTGTAAGAACAGAATGAAGAGCCGACATAGAACATGTCCGCCTGCGAGAAGGACAGACCGACTGCGAGGCGAGGCTGTGCAGTGTGGGTGCAGGTGGCAAAGAAAAGATGCGGGGCGGAGAGGTCATATCGATGCTGCACGTCATGTGCATTGTTATTAAAATCGCGGTGATATCAGTACCACATGAGTTCTAAGAAGAGCAATTCATTGAATGAAGGAGATATTTCTATATGCAGTGAGACTCATCGTGACGATTATATATTGTCGCAGATATTGCTTCATCCATGGATGTTGCTATTATTATGGACCACCACACACACCGAAGACCATTTGAGGGTAGTGGATTGATTGATTGGATATTGCTTAACGTCTCATATTTATGCAACTTGGCTAATTGAGAGGAAAAGCTTAAAAACGACAAAGAATTTTAGTCAAATTTGGTAAGAAATTTATTGAGATCATTTTGAAATGCATTAAAACCTAATACTGAAGTTAAAGAATATAAGGTGTGTGTACTAAAATGATTAGTTAGTTTATATTCTAATTGAGCGTGCGTAGCGAGCGTCTCCACTTGACTCTTATTGCTCGAATGTCTGTTTATGTTTTTTTGTTTTTTTGTTACTGCTTCGGTACAGGTCGCACCGATTCTCTGATCGACCTGAAATTTTGCACACATGTACATACCACCTATGCGGGTTACTATATAGTTTTTGAACAAAATCCGATCGTTGGTTATAATTTTTTTTTTAAATGTTCCGATTGTAATGAAATTTTCAGGGTCAATAAGTACACCATTGTCTCCTATTTTACAAATTTTCAGCTAAATCTGTCAAGACCTTAATTTGTAGTGTAGATAGAAATAGCAAAAGTAACGTTACCATGGCAACGAAGAGTCGCACGAGAATTCTGGTCACTATGCACTACCACTTAGAAGTAATCAAAATACTATCGAGGAAGCAGTGTATTATTTGTTATCAAATCAAGAAATGTAAAAAAAAAAGGTAATTTTCATTGAAAAGTTATAAAAATTGTTTTTGTCACAGATAATACGTGAACAATAATTATGCGATGAGTAAAAAAAAGTAAAAATGTCTTCCCAGACGGGATTCGAACCGGCGACCTCTCACACTTCAACCAAGCGCTCTAACCACTCGGCCAACGGGACCACGATGGATAGTCCTTCAAAAGCGCTACTTATGCAGATGCACGCTAACTTGCGACGAGCGTAAATAATTTGTCATGCCAATATGGACAATTTAAATACTTTTAAAGCCTTCTGCCAACATTTTTAGAGTGTAATTTACGTCTTTATACAAAGGATGTACCTTATAACTATTCATTTAGTCATTTTAAAACTTTCGATGTGGCAGTCAAGTGACTCAAGTCGCGTGAAAAAGTCCAACTCACCACCGAATATCTCGTGGTTTGAAACGTGAAAAAATATTCGTTCCAAGTCACCGTGCGACTCGTGGTCTTGTCCCAAGACTACCGATTTGGCGATTTTGATCGACTGGGAACGAAAACGCGACTCAAAACGAAATTGAGATGACTCAAGACTTAGCCTCCAGGTGTGGCAGGATACTACAGGCGGCTCTGCTTGACGGACTTACAACAGGTCTTAAAAATCCTAGTGGTAAGGGGGAGCGTATTGTAATCCTTCATATAGGAAATGAAAACGGATGGGTGAATGGCGGCAAGTACATTTTTAAAGCAACTAAGAATGTGGGAGACTACCACGAAGAAATGGATGGTGACAAATTCACGGGGTGGTTTCGAGAAGTTTTACCAAAGTTAGCAGCAAACAGCGTCATTAAGATGGACAACACCCCCTACCATTCCATTAAAGAAAGAAGAAAAACTTCCCACACAATCATGGAGGAAGGGAGACATGCAGCAATGGCTTACGAGCAAAGGTGTCCCCTACAATGAGGACATGATAAAAAGTGAATTGATGGAAGTAATTAACTGAGAAAAGCCAAAGTACGATAAGTATCTCATCGATGAGATCGCGTGTCAATTGGGACATTCGGTGTTGCGATTGCCCCCCATTCATTGCGAGCTGAACCCGATCTAGTTGATCTGGAGTCAGGTGAAGGGGCACGCTGCAGCAAACAACTCATCTCTCAAGATGCTGGAGGTTCGACGTGTTGTGGAAGTGTTAGTTAGTATTAGTGTTTAAGGGCACACAACACTAAGGTTATTAAGTGCCCGTATTCTCTTTTAGGATGATGTGCTATTTTTTAAATTCTATTATACAGCTTTATTGATTTCAGAAATTTTAAAAACATTGGTTATATTCTCAGATTCATTAGATAAAATTTCTTTTAAATTAGTTTATGGCTTAAAATCATTCCTCTCGTCCATGTGTTGAGGACATTCTACTAAAATGTGCTTAACAGTTAAAATCTCACCACACTGCTTCTTCTTCGTAGGAAGTGGTGTCTGTTGGAAATAGGCATGCGAGGTGAGAGCACATGTTGTTAGGCAAGGGCCTAGACGATTGTACCTGTATTCATGTAAGTAATGAACAATAAACATGACAAATATATTATTCAGGGTGTACGCTTTATGCCTATGCATGGTGGCAGCGAGGTAGAAATTCAATAAAGCCGTAATAAATAAGAAAATACTGTCGCAAAACGTGGCTAGGCTAGGTCAAGGCTGATATACGCCAACAAAATGTCGACGGAAGGAGATGATGATCTTCATGTTCAACCAAGCATGGTGCAATATATGCCCTCAAACCTCCTTCGGAATTTGACTTTAGCAATCCATCGGAATGGCCTAAATGGTTGTTGTGTATGATGTTGTGTATTCAAATATACCCCCCGGCTGTAGGCCTAATCAGGCAGTGGGTGACAGCCCGCGCTGGAGGCAGGGGACGCGAGCCTAGGCGGCGGCGTAAAAGCAGAAGCCCCGCCAGTGTGCCTAGCTGTGCCGATCAGGATGTCTGACATGTACATATTACTATGAATATCAATAAAGATCTCATACACTGCAACTGACGACGAGGATTTTAACCCACATCATGCCCAAGTCAGGTACAGCAGACCCAGTCTGCGGGTGTGGCAGTTTTGGAAAATTAGAAGAGTTTCAGGTAGGCATAGCCAGTGGTCCATCGTGGACATCTTATAAGGAGAGGCTAGAGTTCTACTTCGAGGCGAATAATGTGGGGGCCGAGAGGAAGAAAGCAATCTTTCTATCAGCTTGGGGGGCCCAAACTTAAAATAGAGTGCGGTCTCTGGCGCGTCCAGCGACTTTGACAGACCTCACTTATGCACAGGTCCTAGGCCACTTAGAAACACATTATACACCGGCCCCCAGCGAGATTGTCCAACGTTTCAAGTTCATGAAGAGAGATCAGCGCCAGGGGGAGGCAACCTTCTAAGTGAGCATTGTAACTTTCAGGATCTGGATGCTATGTTACGGGATCGTCTGGTGTGTGGGGTCTTTGACCAAGCCCTTCAACAACGATTACTGTCTAAGAAATCGCTCACGTTTCACTCACTGCCTTCTAGCCTGCGTATCCGGTGCATGTGCAGGCAACATAATTATAATTTATGTCACACACGGTTAGGTTAGGGTATCGCGCAAAGCGCGGGGTTAAGGTGATGGCAGGCGCGAAGCGCCATTGGTTGAAATGGTCGATACCCAACGTACGACTATAGCCCTACTCAGGGTAGAATTAATACATTGCACGATTTACAGACTACGCCTACTATTGTCGAACCAATATGTCAATGGTGTGTACTTTGTAGGGTAGGCCTACGGCATCTACAAGAAGGACCTATGCTTACCCGATAGGCCTACATCATTGTGAACTTATATTGTGAAAGCATAGGCCCTAGTTAGATTAATAGACCAAGGCCTATCTACTGTGTAACCTACAAGCATGGGCCGGCCTAGAGCATATATAAGGAAAAGGACGTTATATGGGTGATTTCACTGATGCAGACATGAATTCACCTAGAAAAGCCAAGAAAGTCCTCGAACTTGCAAAAAGAAAAGTAGAAGACCAAAGGAAGAAAATGCATTCCCTGAGAGAGAAACGTCGCCGTCTTCAGAAACGAGTTGCCAATCTTTCGTCAATGCTTGCGGAATTGAAGCGGAAGTCCCTGATTAGTGATTCAGCTGTCGACATGTTGGAGGTTAGCTTGAAATTTATAAATCTAATATGTGGGCTGCGAAGTCGCAAGTAATGTAAACTATGCATTCATATCAACATGGCGAACTTAGCTGTTCAGCTGCAAAGTAATGTAACCGGAAGTGAGACTTAACGGCCTGACTGCAGATGCATATTTTAATTGATTAATTATTTTAATTTCATGGTGTCTGATAATCCTATTCAGCATGTAGTCTTTGTTTAAAAACTGAATTTCTGTATTTAGCATGTAGTCTTTGTTCTCCCCTCTTTTATAATATTAATGTTTAATTATTATTTATTTTCCTCTTTTCTACTTATGCACAAAATAGTGTTACCATACTGGGTATTAATAATGCCTTCATGTTTGATTCTAGATTTCTTTGCCGGGATCTGCAGCAGAACTACTAAAAAGAACGCAGCTAGGCCCAAGCAGAGAGAAGTATCCTCCCGAACTTAGGACTTTTGCATTGACTTTACATTTTTACTCATCCAAAGCCTATGACTACGTAAGGAAAACTTTTAACACTAGTCTTCCCCATCCCTCGACCCTCAAAAAGTGGTATAACGTAGTGGACGGTTCTCCAGGATTCACTCAGGAGGCTTTGGCAGCTCTAAAATTAAAAATCGACGAAAGCGCACGTAAAGGCAGAAAAGTTTTGTGTTCCTTACTTATAGATGAGGTAGCTATTAGACAGCATGTTGAATGGAATGGACAGAAATTTTGCGGTTACGTTGATTTTGGAACAGGTCTGGATGACGATCAACTGCCTGTGGCAAAGGAGGCTCTTACCTTTATGCTAAATGCCGTGAATGGTAACTGGAAGATACCGATTGGATATTTCCTAATCAACGGTCTGGGTGCAGTTGAGCGTGCTAATCTTATTAACGAAGCATTGAAATTTGTTCACGAATCGTTGCAGAGAGGGCCGGCAAGTATGGAGAAGAACAAAGTGAAAGAAGAAAATAAATATGAGTAAGGCTGTGTGAATGAAGAAAGGTGTGATAAAAAGTTGTGCGAGAGCTCTCTTTGCAACACGCACCCCAACCGGCCAGAGCTCGCCCTTAGTTTTGGGGAATACACTACTCCCCTACTCACAGGCCAAACCGCGGGAAGGTAGCGAGTTGGACTTTGAAGGCCCCTCACGCTGTTACAAAGATCACTATCTCACTGTCTTCCTTCTACAACTTATCTTCCAGCAAACTTTATCTTGACATATTCTCTCCGTGCAATGTTTTTAAAAAAGACATCAAAGTCCACCGCAATAGTGTTACATTCAACGACGTTGTTATAACCGAGCTAATTCTAAGTTGGCGCAGTGTATCAAAATTGGACAAAAGTATATGTTTGAGCATTTGACGAATTTATTCCAAATCGCGTATTACAAAGGTAGAAATGAAAAGCTATTTACTGAATTACTGACTTATCCCGGCTAAGGAGTGAGAATGCGAGTTGCAGAAGAGTTGTCAAAGAGTCATCCCGAAACGGTTCTTGATATCAATGACGATAGGATTCCAATTGGCAATGGTAGCTTGTCTACAGAAAAAAAAATAGGATTAGAATAAAAAACTTGATCAAACCTCTACCAACCATGGCCAATGGGGGCATTGAAATAAACCCCGATGATCCTAAAAGTAGAGGTTCAATGCCAAAAAGGACATGTATGTATGTGTGAGCTTCCTCCCGCTTGAGGTCCCTTATGGCGAAACCAGAGATTCCCTGTATGACAAAAAACTGTGGTCACAAAAAGTATTTAATAGGTCCACGAAAAGCGGAACCGCTAACTGATTTTTACGAAACCAAGATCAAATTGACTATCTAGAGAAGAAAAGTATGAGAGGTACACGCTGGTCTGATGAGACTGTACAAAAAGCTCTCAAAAACGGGTTTAACGTGTTGCGAGATATTGGTCAGCCATTACCGAGCAAACGCACTCTACAAGAGAGACTTGAGCATTTAAAATTTTCTCCAGGAATTTTAGATAGTTATGTTAGTGTGTAACTCGTAAGCACCGTACCCACACCGCGCCCACACTGCAAAAAGTGTACTTATTTTACGTATATATATTTACGTACGTATTACCCGCACCGGATCAAAGATAAACAATCGTCTATAAAAAATAAAAAACGCTGGCTATTTTTAAAGCCGCAGCATGACAATGTGAACCTGCGCAACCAATCAAAAGAAGGGTTGTCCTACAAATCAGGTATGTGGCTATTGGTGGAAAAGCCATCAACACCTGAACCAGTTCAACTACGCCAATTGATTGACGGAGAGGATAAATAATTTCAACATTGGCTGCTAAGCCCAGAAAACCTCTGGCCTTGGTGGTAATGCATCAGTAATACAAATAGCTCTGTTGTAGGCGAGGAGCTTTATTCGGCATATATATTACGCAAGCCATACCTTGACAGTCAACGGGGATTTTATATTCAATGGCTTCAGTTTGAGACAG